>JAMJFZ010003624.1:355000-362500 GCA_026225945.1 Cricetomys ansorgei
TATTAGATCAGGGTCTAATATCAAAAATACATAAAGAATGTGCACAATATAAAAAGAACTACAGCAAAAGGCATCAGGTCAAGCATGTAAGCCCATGAGTTAGACAGGGGAAACAGGTACGTGTTAGTTCACGCGATGAGCTAGAAAGAAACAGAAAAACTGTTCAGAAGCTCCGCTACCCTCCTCTTTCTTCTGCTGAGACCATTAGTAGTGGCTTCCTAGACAACTTGTGATACCCCAGGAGGGCCAGCTGTCCGATGGAGTTCTGCAGAGGAAACGACCAGATAGATGATGATGCAGGATTATTCACGAGGGACTGCCTTTGAGCTTCATTTTCCTTCTATGTAAAATGAGTGTGAGAAAAGCATTGGGGACCCCTAGATTCCTCACTGTTGAGCACTGGTGGCTGTGAGAACATGTCTATTTCCATGCCAGCCATTGAGGGATGCGGGCGGATGGCTCTCCAAAACTTCCAGGGTAGTTTATTAATATCTGCCCTGATGGTCATTGCCACACCACTTCGAGTGTCAGAGCGTGAATTCCAAATGTCTCTCATAGGCTCATGTTTGAGTATTTGGTCCTGACCTGGCGGTGCTGTTTAGGGAGGCTGTGGTATCTCTAGGAGGTACACGCCTTGCTGTAGGAAGTGTGTCTCTGGGGCTCTCACACTGCAGGCTTTATAACCAGGCTCCACTTCCTGCTCACCACCTGCTTCCTAAGTGTGAATGCAATGTAACCAGCCAGTCCCCTGGCTGGTCACCATATTTTCTTTGTTTCTGCCACTATGATTGTCCCATCATGGTGATCTGCGTCTTTGGGGAGCTGTAAGCCTTTAGTCTTCAAGTTGCTTCAGTCAGGTTATTTTATCACAGCAATGAGAAAGAAGCTAAGACAGAATGGATTAGACTCTGTCAGTGGATACCTCAAGCTGATAGCTGCCCATGCTTAAGATCAGGACATACCGCCAAGTTAGGCGTGCCCAAGCATGTCTTAGAGGAGTATAAAAGGTGGTTCAGAGATCCTCTAAAGGATTAGTGTTATGCAGCTTTATCAAGGGTTCAGTCTTCAGCTGGGGTTTTTCTTGAGGATTTGCATGTCATGTAGTTTCTGGGTTTCAGGAAAAGGAAGGAGCTGGCACAATAGTGTGCATTTTAAGCAGATTCCCCAGCAATCAACCTGTGCATTCAAGTTCCAGAAGCCTTCAGGAACATGTGACTAAGGTAGTCAGAAGCTGATGACTTAAGGTGATTCCTGAGTTTACAAAAGGACAAAATTGCTACAGTTATCTGCATTTTGGTAAATGGAACTCATAATAGAGGATAGAGAAGCTTATTATTTTTCTGTGAAAAAGAATTCAAATGAAATGTGGTGTTTTTATTTCTACTGCTTTTCTATGGAGTTTGTCTCTCATTTTTATGTCCATAGAGGAAAGAAATGTGCTGTTTATACCTTACAGGCTGAGGCTCTCCTACTGGGCCGTTATTTTTCTGCTTGCTGTGGCAAGATTCCTAAGATGTAACTTCAGGGAGGATGGGTATATTCTGGTTCACAGTTAGAGGTGATTGCATCAGCATGATGAGGAAACCCTGGTGGGAGGACTGGGGAGATGCTGGCCACGCCAAACTCAGTCCTCTGGGATATAAAGCCTGAAGGTCACCCGCCCACACACCCCCATTGATTCACCTCATTCAGCAAGACTCCACCTTCCAAAGGTGCTGCACCTTTTCCAAATAGCCTAACAGCTGAGGATCATACGATCAAGCACATGTGTCTATGTAGGGTGAATTAAACCACACCTGCCTTTAATTCAGTTCCCTCATTTTAATGGAATGCTGAGACTCTTTCTAACACACATAGCCACCGTGAGTAGCAACGTGATACCGTTTGTGAAAATGCTTTGCAAAACCGGAGAAATTATTTTTCATAACTACAGACCTAGTCTGTTTCCATTTTCTTCATCTGTTGCGTGACAAAACTTTACCTGGGAGACACAACACACGTCTACAACAGACCAAAGTACGTATGCCACCCAAGTCCAACTTGGTGAACCAATGGGTTTTATTGGGGTTACTTATAGGACTATGGGTGAGAAGTTATTAACAGGTGTAAAGATGACTCCAAAAGAGCTGCTCACCAAAGTCTATGCCAGTATGGGTGTCTGCTCTCACAAAACTAGGAGCCTATATTACACTGCCCATGTAGCGGGCTGCCCGTTCAACAGGTGCGAGAGTGTCTTTTCCAGGTGCCTCAGTTGTTCTAAACCTCTTCCAGGCAGTTGGGCTGGTCTCAAGAGTTTTCTTTGCTGTTTTGCTCTGCTCTTCTGAGCTGGACTCTCAGCTTTTATTGCTTACTCTGGCAGGGAGGGACCTAATAAATCTGGTCAGTTTCAGGGGCTTTCTGAAGCTCCTTTGAGTTGCTTACCTCCCTGCTTAAAGTGCTTCCCTACAGGATGAAATGTCTCAATCTCTGAGGGAACTGTTTCACAATACCTTCCTTGAGAGATTTCTGAACGTATGTGGATGTGTGTGCATATGTCTATGTCTGTGTGAGTAGATTTATATGTGTGTATGTGTATACATGTATGTGTGTGAGAGACTGTGTATATCTATATGAGTGTGTATATGTGCATGTGTTTGTGTATGTCTGTATGAGTGTGTATATTTGAATGTTTTGTGTATATTGAGTATGTTTCTGTGTATGCATGTGATTGTGTGTCTATGTGAGTGAGTTTGTGTGAATGTTTATGTGTGTGTGCCTGCTTATATATGTATGTCTGTGTGTATCTCTTGAGTGTGTATAAATCTATGTAAGTGTGTATTGTGTTTGTATGTGTTTGTGTGTGTATGTCTGTTTGTGGGACTCTGTATGACTCTGTGGTGTGCTCACATGCATAGGAGAAAATATTCTGATTCTCTAAGTATTATTACAGTGTTGGACAAGCTTTCCTCTATTTATACTTTTTAAGTATTCAGAATAAGCTTTTTCATGTGCCCATGTGGATGGCAATGTTCTGCAAACCCCACTGTTCCCAATTAGAAGCCCCTACATTCCACTTGTACTTCAAGATGGCCTGTCTGACTCCTCTGCTCTAAAAGGTACATTGGGGGTGATTCCACCAGTGGTTACTTCTTGTGTAAGACTTCCAGTGGTTTCCTTCTCACTTCACACTGAGTTAATTTTGTGGTTAGCATTTCAGGAAATATCCAGTGGCATTTTAAGTGAAACACAAATTAGAAAACTAGGCTGTTTTAGTTACTCTTTTCTCCAAATTTTGAAAAGAAATGACTATCAAATTACCCAAGCTACACTTTGTCTTTTGAAAGTCCCAGAGCTGCTGGCATTATTCTCTGAAACTCTGCTTTTCACCCTTAAACAGAATGAAGAAAACCCAAAGCACTGTGTTCTTACGGAAGAACAGAGTGCTTGAAAAATGCAGAGGAGCATTTCGCTTAGCACTTGGCACACTCTTTGGCCATGCTGCCTCCTGTAGTTCTCAACATGCAAATTTATGTCACACCTGCACAGTTTCACTCATGGTACAAATCAGTCAAATTCAGTTGGCTAACTGATGGAGGATCATTCAACTAAAATCATGCACAAGAGATATAGATTATCCATATAGCCTTTGTACTTAAAACTCTTCTACACATTTATTTATTTAGTGCTGATACACACACACGTGTGTGTGTGTGTGTGTGTGTGTGTGTGTGTATGTGTGTGTGCATACTGTGATATGCATGTAGATGTCTGAGGGTAACTAGGACGACTTGTTTTTTTTCCTTCCACTATGTAGATTCCAGGTGTGAGGACAATCATTCTTACCCCCTGAACCATCTTGTAGGCTGTTTTCTCTTAAATTAAAAACAAATCACTGTGTTGATTCTTAAATATGTATTCTGCTAAACATATTAAATACATTATTTAATGACATCTTCTACTATGTTATTCCATATGGTAGTAACCTTTGCAATAGCTAATTTATCAGAAGAGGAAAATACTGGACCATGTTAAGAAGTAGTTAGGATTCCACAAAGAGGATGAATCCCATTAACTATTAATTAATTTAGTCTTAATTAATTAATGGAATACATTAGTACAGATGCTATATGTCACTGGGCAAATCTTCCCAGCATGAAAATAAACAGCAAATCTTGTGCCTTTTTAGTATGTCAAGTACTAAGCTATAATTTAAGTAATTACTGAATTTGATTCTAATAATTAGTACATGCAGTAACATATTATTAATAACCCGCTTTAGAAGATATAAAAAACTGAACTAAGAACGTTTGAGGAGTAAATCTAAGATTAGGGAGCCCATAGCCAAGAAGTCTGCAGTCAGAACAGAGTACTGAGCCCCCGTGGTTCCATATTTCAAACATACAATAACTTGCAAGGAAAACCACAACACTGACAAAAAGTCACCTTCAACCAGCCAGTGTAGCTGGATTTGCCTTTGTCTCTGCGTGAAAAAGGAGCTGTGATGTTGTCCGCAGATACCTGTGGCTTAGATGACTCATGTGGCCATGGGGCGAGAAGGGCTTTCTGCAGGAAATCAGTCTCAGAGCACCATGGAAACCTATTTCTTTTCTCACTTAACGCTGCAGCAAAAATGTTTTCTTGTCACTAAAGCCACAAGATGCACTTAATGGTTACTTAATTTTTTTATCAAATAGATGGATTATGATTTAGCAGTCAATTCCTCTAGTACTTACTAGGTATTGTTTTGTTTTATATATGTAATAAGAACTGGTTTACCTGGAATTACATAACCCCGCACTACACAGACAAGTCTTATACATGAGAAAGGTCTCTGAAAGTAAACTGGGGCTTTGTACATCTCAAGTACTATGATGCTTATTGTCAACCTATTTTGTGGCAATGTGTCACTTTGGTGCCAGGCTTACCAGGCTTTCAAGTCAGGAATGGGCCTAAAATGTGAGAAATATATGCTAATTATATGGGTGAACTTTCTCCCACATAATGAAAATGCTTGCTTGTTCAATGAACTATGAAACGAAATATTTTCTTGCAAATATTTACCAGCAGCTAAATCATTGACAGCTGTGCAACTACTGTTTTGCTTTCCAGAGAAAAATTTAAAAATACTTATTATTATTTAACTTTTTGTGTGTGTAGATATATAGGAACTAGCATGATATTGTGTCACAGCTACATAACAGAAGCAAACCAGAAACACAGGGTACTGTCAATGAAAAATCAGAGTAGTAACATTTCCCCTCTCAAACACTTCAAAATCTCTTGATTGACACGTAATAATTGCATGTATATGGTAAAGTAATACATGCACGTGTATATGAGATATGCATGTATACATATACTTATTCATGTGTGTAAATTTTGCTGGTTTGAAGGCAGGCTATCACGTTATAGCCGAGACTGGTCTGGAGTTCTCTGTGTAGCCTCAGGTGGAACTCATGATTCTTCTGCCGCAGCCTCCTGAGTGCTGGGATTCCAGGCATGCACCATAGTACCTGCTCTGGTATGATTTAATGTGTACTGAGTGAACCACAGTGAGTAATGTTTCCCCTTCCTTATCACCACCTTGTGCTCAGCTCCATATTGTGTGTTATTGTGAACGGTCATCACCTCACAATTCTATAGCCAGTGAGAACTTGTTATTTCTTGCCACGCTTGGTACATTTAATCTCATCTTCAATCTCTTGTCTCTGTTCTCTTCTCAGACTTTAGCAATTTCTGTTATATATTCTAATCAACGTTAAAATATCTAAGTATGAAAGAGAATAGGTGCAAGCGATCTTTTTGTCTTATTTTACACAACATAATGACCTCCAATTCATTCCATTTTGCTGCAAATGAATGCTGTAGTCTGGATTGTAACTATCTTCCAAAGATCTGTGTTTCAAAGCTTCCCCAGCAGTGTACTGGGGGAACTTTAATAGTGGGAAATCTCCAGGTAGGTGGAGTTGTGTCTTTAAATGAACAGTGGAACCTTGGCATCCTCTTCCTGTCTTGTGCTTCCTAGCCTTAAGTGGGTGGATTTATTCTACTCGGTGGTGCTATCCTGATGTACCACCATGGGTGCAAAGCATTGGTTCTAGGTGAGCACAGCTGAAATCTATGTAAACATGAGCCCGGATGGACTTTTGTCTCTTTATAAATTACATGTGCAGAAGGTTCAAAATGGATCGACACTCTGATATAATTTCCTAGTAACATACAGTTAGCAGAACTATAGCTGGTTCCTGTGGAACTCCCACTTTTGAGTTTGTATTTTAAAGATCTTCCATTGTTTTCCACAGTGGAACTGCTAATTGACGTTCCTACCAATAGTTAGTAACACCTTTTCTTTACATCTTTCATAGCATTGGTTATTTGTAAACTTAAATACCTGTAAACTTTGTAACAGCCCTCCTAACAAATATCTCATCATGGTTCACCTTATACTTCCTTAAGGGCAAATGAATTTGAATACTTTTTGTATGACTCTATTTTGGTAATTTGAATTTCTTATTTTGATAAATGTCTATACATATTCCATTTGTAATTTGACTTTTTGTTATTGTTTTTGATTTTTTAAGATTATAATATAGATACATTTCTTCCTTCCTTCCCTTTCCTCCCTTCCAATCCATATATATATATATATATATATATATATATATATATATATTTTTTTTTTTTTTTTTTTTTTTTTCCTCTGTACTTTCAACTTCAAGGCTTATGTTTTTCATTAATTATTGTTACATATGTTTATGTCTATGTATATACATATATATTACTAAATATAATCTGTTCAATCTGTATATTGTCACTTATATGTATGCTTTCAGGGCTGACCATTTGGTATTGGGTAACCAATTAGTGTGTTATTCCATGGTGTGCTATTCCATGCATAAGACTTACACACTGTCAGCATACCTTAGTTACCTGTAGGTCTTTGTGTAGGGCTGAGGCACCATGGGCTTTCCCTTGCCCACTTAGGCACATTGCCAATTAGGCACATTACTATTCTAGTTCAGCCCATGCTTAGCTGGAACTGATCTGAATGCCTCTTCCCTGAGGGGCAGTTTTCATGGCACCAGGAATAGCTATAGAATCTTCCAAAGGAAGGAGACAACCAGCAGTCTTACTCAGTTACGGTGCCCTAAGTCATTTTTATAGGTGATATTTCTTTCTGTGCGGAAATGAAACAAATGAGTTACTGCAATTTAGAGGAGAGGATTTTTTCAATAGCTATAGTCAACTATCTACTCCTACAGTGAACTCTTTAAGAAAAGATCTGTGAAAATAGTCCTCTATCCTCTATGCCTGCTAATAAATTGTATTCCTTGCTTTTAACAAGATAGGGGTGAGAATTACTCTAATTCATTCGATGGTAATGTGAAATATGACTGAAAAACAATCTACCAAAAACCCAATCTACAGCAATCAATTAAAAAATACAGTAGAGTAACACCTTAGTAAGAAATTTCAGTCCCTGTCCATTTGAGGAAATGGAGGTTCAAGAAAAAGCAAAGC
>JAMJFZ010003624.1:967500-1230000 GCA_026225945.1 Cricetomys ansorgei
AGAGACTAGGTAAAGAGTGGTGGGCTAGGAGAAGATGCAGGAGTCTCCCTGGGTGCAGGGAATAAAACAGATTTTGGGCAGATTGGGGACAGGTGAGGATGGACACAGGATATTTTGTAGAGTTTATGGGGTAGAGAGAGACTGTGTGTAGGGAGATACAGCTGGAATTGGGGACCACTTGGAGGGGGTGGTATGGAAACCTAGTTCAGTGAAATCTTCCTGGAATCTTTGAAGTTTATCCTAGTGAGGACTTCTAGAAATGAGGAAAATGTAGTCTTACCTGGCCATCTCTTGTAGCCAGGCAAGTCTTCCATTGGTGGGACTAGTTTGCATTCAATTGAGTTGTTAGCAAAAGAGGTTTCTTGGAAATACACAAACAACCCAGGCTGTTGAAAACAAAAACCAGCTTGCTCTCCACAAATACATAGATGGTCCCCACTTTTGTGAACTACACCCATATAACTTATGGAACACGGAGAAATAGAGCTGGTGCCTACATAGAGCCCTCATTCATATGCTCTAATATCTTTTGTGTAGGCGGTACTCTGCAGGCATGGACACCAACCTAGCCACAAAACTCTGATTTATAATCTGTACTGAATACATAATATTCCAGGGCAGTGGTGGCACAGAACTTGTGGGAGTAGCCAATCTATGCTTGACTTGATCAAAGGACCACAAAAGGAACTCACACCTGGTATTTCTTGAGTAACCAAGAACCATAAACTAGATAGGCCACAGACTAACTGACCCCTCTAATATTCTGCTAAACTCATAGCTTAGCATTCAGAAGAATGTCTTATCCAGTCATCATCAGATAGGCTTCATCTGGTAGTAAATGGAAACAGATGCAGAGACTGATAGCCCAACATTCTGCAGAAAGATATTCTAAATTGGAGGTCTCCATCAAATCTCTTCCTTCAAATAAGTAAGGCACCTATTAAGTCACATTGAAATGAAGCAGCAATCAACAGGGCCTACACAGGTCTATATAAGGTCTTCTGTGTATATATTATAGCTATTATCTTAGTATTTTTATGGCACTCCTGACTATGAGAACAAGTGCATCTCTGACTTTTGAGCCTGCTCTTGGGACACTTTCTCTCCCATTGGGGTACTGTATTCAACTTGAATATGATAGTTTTTAGTTAGTTTAATTATATTTTATTTTGTCATGTTTGGTTTTGTCTCCCAGAAGTCTCTTCTTTTGTAATGAGAGAGAAAATGGGAGTGTATCTGTAGGGAAGGACAAGTGTAGAGCCTGGGAGGAATAGAGGAAGGGGAAACTGTAATAGTTTATACTGTAAGAGAATGAATCTATTTCCAAGAAAAGAAAGAATGTAAAAAATAATCTTTCTTATCTGACTTATCAGCTTATGGTTCATCTGGATTGTATACATCAGTAGATCATTATTTTTCTTGACAAGCAATACTGTATTATTATAAGGATATAGTGAAGTGTGTGGGATCATTTAACCTACTGAATGGCTCAGGTTGTATCCATTTGAGTTGCTACCAATAAAGCTATTGAGAATGCTTGTTCATGTGCAAACTTTGACATTGTTCACATTTTCAGTTCTATGGGGTAAAAAGTAGAAAATGAATTGCTGGCTTGTATGGCAGACACATATTTGTAAAAATATTTTTTGTATGTTTTGAGATTATGATATCACATCATCCCTTTCTTTCCTTCCCTTCAAATTCTTTCATTTACTTTTCCTTGCTCTTTTTCAATTTTCATGACTTTGTTTATCATTGTGTGTGTGTGTATATATATATATATATATATATATATATATATATATATATATATATATATATATATAAATAATAACATTGTCATATTTTTCCATAGTGTCTCTACCCATTTACTTTTTCACCATCAGCTTATGGAAGATCCTGTTTCTTCAGGTCCTTAAGAATATTCAATATTGTTGCTATTTTATTTATTTCATTAAGTATTTTATTAGAATTGTTGTGGTATTTAAATGCATTTCCTTTGGGTAATAATGTAGAAAATATTTCATTATGTTAATTTTTCCTACATCTACTCTTTTCAGTGTTATTTATCTTCATGTTCATGTTTTTCTTTTGTTTCCTAATATGAGTGCTGGAATTCTGTAGCAGCTTGACTGTTGTGATGCATGCACATGAACCATATAGCATTTTATAGTTCTAACTACACACACACACAAACACACACACACACACAAACACACACACACACACACACACATGTATGCACAAAACAAACATACACACAAACAAAAAAATCCCCAGATCCTCCCAGATCCAATTTCCTTTCTTATGATCCAATTTCTGTATTATTCTATATTATTTTAACCCAACAAATATAATTGAAGTGGTGGATGTGTGGTCTTCCTCAGGGGCATGGTCAACCCACCCATTAGTGCACACTTAATGAATAAAGAATGAATTAAGTGAAATGCAATCTTAATGAAACTCTACATTTCCCAACACTTACCAACTTCCAATAGCCTCTTAGCCAGGTCTGAAACCTCAAGACAATTTCTTCTCTCTTCATGCTAGAATTTTGACTTTCTTGAACTTGTACACACTGCCTCCCATATTGTAAATTTATATGCATTACTACTCTTGGAAAATATTGTCTTTAAGCTAGCTGGGGAAGTGTACAAGGATTACTTTGTTATTTCCAACAGCTGCATGTAAATCTGAGTGTCTCAATAACATTTGAAATAAAAATGATATATTACTATGTTAAACCATCAAGAGTTTAAAACTGTCTGCAATTAAGCTTGATAATTGTATTCAGTGCTTTAATTTACACCAACTCCTTAAATTAAATATGATAAAATAAAATAATGAAGAATGCAAAAGTTTTTCTATTCTAGCACAGATAAAATAAATTTAAACATTGGAATATTAAATTATTTTGTACCATTTATCTTATGTCTTCCACTTGCATGCTGAGAAGCAAAGTCAATACTGATTGGACTGAAGAAATAGTTCAGTGCTTAAAAGGTCGTACTGCTTTTGACAAGGACCTGAACTCAGTTCCTGGCACCCGTATCAGGCAACTCACAACTGTCTGTAACTCCAGCTCCAGAGAGATCCAAATTCCTCTTCTGGCCTCCATAGCCATTTCATTCATGAGCGCAAGCAGACAGACATCTCATTTCAGTCTTGAACAGACAGAAAGACAGACAGACAGACAGACAAACACACACACAATATTAAAAATAATGAAAATAAAACTTCAAAGATTCTGAGTGACTCTTCGGAAAATGTAATTATCTTCACTCTGTTCAATCAGTAGGAAGACACTTGTTCATTTATACAGACTTCAGGATGGCAAAGCATCGTCCATGAGCACAGTACAAGATATACATTAGTTTATTTTGATTCAGCACACATAAATTTATGCAATTATGTTAGTTACTTTTCTGATTATGTTTACAAAATACCTGACAAAAGAATCTGTCAAGGACAGGACAAAGGAAGGGTTTAGCTTGGCTTATGGTTTGAAAGGAAAAAGTATGTGGTGGTGGGAAAAGCATGTTGGCAGAAGTGTGAGGTGGTTGGTGGCATTATATCATCAGTCGTGAGGCTGAGGGAGATGAACACTGATGTTTAGCTCATCTTAATCTCTACTCTCTTCTAGCTTCTGTTTATCTACCTTTTATTTAGGCATGGGCCCCTTGAATTCACTGACTCATGTGGTCTTAGTTTAATCTATAAACAAGGACTATAGTATTTCATATGCTTCATAGTTTGGTTGACTGGGAGTAAACTCAGCTGAAAGAATACATGATATAAGAAGGAAATAAATTAGCTCCACTATCCATAAATGCCTTAGAAAGCAAGTTGAATAAAAGTAGATATCCTAACTCCAGCACTGGTGTGTAACAGTAGATGGCATTTGTCAATCATCATGGCGATTAACACAGTCTGTAAGTCATGCTGGGTCTCCCATTCTCTATTAAGCACCCCTGAACACACCCACCAATAAATGCCCAGAAGTGTATATATCACTTAGTGATATCACTTAGTCAAGTTGATACAAAGATGAACCATCACAACCAGGATCACATACAGAAACTATGACCATGGGATGATAAAAGTAATGATTTTCTTCAGGCAAAGTTTGGCAAGTGTGTCCTGTTGCGTGAATTAAAAGAGGTAAATAAATTATGAACATAGACCATGAGTGACTTTTTGGAAGCAGATTCTGTAAACTGTTCGGGATTGAATACAGATTGAAAAAAATGAGTGATCTATAAACAGCAAGAGGTGTTGCCTGTGTATTATGATTTATGCAAGTAGTTACGATGAGCTCTTGAGGAGAAAACAGTACAGTTCTGCTCAAGGTTCTTAGCCTATTCATGAGTTTAAAACATTCCTGTTTTTCAAGAATGGCAACATTGATGGTAAATATAAGAAAATTATTCATAAAACAATATGCAAGATTCTATGCACAAGAACAGACATATTGCAGAAGCAAAGAGAGCACCTGCGGGCATCAAGGATAAAATAAATACTAAGGGACTCTGGATTCAGAGTGTTGGATAACAAAGCCCAAGGCACCTTGGATATTATCAAGAATCAAAGACTGGTGCTCCCTGAAAATGCAGGGGTAAACTGGGGCTCTCTGCTTGTGGATAGGAGCTGAAACATCCTCAGACCAACTGCCTAAGCTGTGAATTCAATTAATGGATTTAATGACTTACAAGAAGTAATCACAGCTAAAAGACTGCAAGGTAGAAGCAAGAGAGCCACAGTATTCACATGTGCCTAAAGAAGGAAGTTGAAGGGAAATTTGAGTCCTAAGTATCAAACTTTGAGCACCAATAGGTGAAATGTGCTCATCCTACTGCATATAAAACTGAGAAGGAAAATTTCAAAGCAAATTGGAGAGACTATCACTCAAATTGAAAGCCAATGTTGGCAAAAATAATTAGGATATAGATATTCTTTCAAAAAGTAAAAATGGGAAATATTATATTAAAATATTAATAGAGGCTTGCTGTTTGACTTAGTAGGTGAAGTACTTCTCATGGCAAACCTGGGACCATGAGTTCATATCCAAAGAACCCACTTCAGTATTGCTGGGTGGGTTTAGCAGCCTAGCTATAATCACATACATAATTAGGATCTGAGTGTCTAGAACACGTGAGATAAACTAGCTGAGTAGTTTGACAAGAATCACTATACTAGCCTGTTAGGTGAGCTCTAGGTTTAATTGATAGACCTGTCTCATTGAGAAAGATGGAGAATGATCAAGGAAGATACTCGAAGTCACCCTGAGCTTCTATAGACACAAGCATGGATATATATGTGAATGCCATTCAGATATGCCTGCACACCACACAGACACTCATGCAAAGAAAACAGCATATGCATTGTCTCCACGGATGCATGAGTTTAATGTCAGCATTTAAGACGATACTGTAGCTAACAGAGGAAAAAAGAACTTTATAAATATGGGGAACTCAATTAGCCAAAGAACACAAAAATTAAAACCTGAACAAGGAACCTAAAAAGACCAACATATATTGAAAAAAAAAATCAAAATGGAGGATCTGTTAGACCAGATTTTTTTCATTGAAGTTTAAATTTTTGTATATTTTAGCCTGTGTCTCATGATTCTACATACATTGTTAGACAGCCACAGGAAGTGCGGGTGGGAAATCATTCTACCCCTGTGCACTTCACTGAATCTTGTCAACACAAAACAAAGCTTTCACCCCAAAGAAAATAAGAGACAATATCTTACTAGCCAAACGTGAGTTGATGTTACTTCTTTTTAATTTATGTTTCATTGAAAATAAAGTTAGTACAAAGAATAAGAGTAGATAGTCCATGTATGAGAATCAAAGATAAAATTCTGTGTTTATGTGGGGAACTTTACTTTCTAAAAAATCCCCATGCTTTCTGCAATAAATAAATATGCTGTGGAGGTACACATGGTGATTTATAAGGACCCAAAACAAGAGTCTGTGTTCCCATATGCCACATTAAAGTGTCTTTACTTGTTCTTTCTTAGGTACAGTGTCTATTGGTAAGGTTGAAAAATCATATACATTTGTTGGGATTGTTCTGTTTTTATAACATTGAAATTATCACATCTTGGGGAATTTCTCAGGGAGTGAATCCCAGCAGACTGAAATGAGAGGTCTTAACCTTAATATATTTATAGATGATTCTATATGTCCATGTTCAGTAATTGATATTTATGTTCAGAATTTTGTCCATGGCCAATTCTCCTTTCATGGTTAGTCCTAAGAGCTTAAAGAAAACCAGTTCTGTGTGCCTAGATAAACTATGGCTGAAAGTTTTGCCTATTTGTGTATTTTATTATATAGTAATGCATGAAACTGCAAAAAGGTGAAAAATATGTATACATGAATAAACATGTAGTTTCTATTTGTCTATACAATCTCATGAATATTAAAATTCTAAAACTATAAATGAGCTGAAACATATGTTAACTTGATAATTTTATAATACATATTAAGTAAAGATTCATATGCAAACTAGCATTATAAAGCCAAATTTTGTACGGAGTTGATTCATTTTATTGAGCGAGAAACTGCTTAAGAAATGTATTTTATACAAACTCTACCCATAAAATACCAATTCTAATATTCTTATTCTTTCATTAAGTTAAATCCAACAGTATTTCTAAGCAGCAAGATATTGCCGGCTTTTATTTTACTCACTATAAATACTTGTAAGTAATACAATTATAATAATGCCTATGAAAGCGTTTTATAACCTCAAGAATATTATGCACATGACATTTATGCTTTCCGGACCTAAAAGTACACTGTAAGTCTTGCTCTCGCCTAATCAAGCCTGTTTCCAAATTAATAAAGATTAACTGTGGAAGCCACTGTTAATTCTGTTTGTGACTTTTAACTGTAACCACTTCCTCCTGACAGTTCAGACCTTCCTGTTCAACTGTATTTCAAACTATACAGGAATTATCTTCAGTGCTATAAACTGATCTATTTTTGCATGAAAGATGATACATTTTATTGATTTTACTTTTAATACTAAAAGAAAATTATGGGTGTGAACATCTTTTCTTTTAATAAGGCCTACAACACTGACTGTAATATAAAAAATAAACTTTCCACTCTTCTGGGTTATGTTATTAGCAAGATAGTAAATCCTGTGGCAGTAGGTGGCAAGTTAGATACTAGCATATTTGAAGGATGTTGGGGATACATCGTTGCTTCATAATCTAGAGCTTGAGAACCAAACACTAGAAACATAGAACTATCATTACTGCTCAGAAGAGTGAAGCCTCAGTCCTATCTCTGGCCTTAAGAGGTATGACCAATTGAGCTGCCCATATGTCTTTAATTATTAGCTAACTAAATCTGGCTCTCAGATCTCTGAACCTTAGAAGGAAATTTAAGGAGCAAGGACATACAATCAGCACTCTTCTATAAGGCTCAATATAACTGGGCTGTGACAGTGCACACCTTTAATACCAGCATTCTGGAGGCAGAGGCAGGTAGATCTCTGTGATGCCAGTCTGGTCTATAGAGTGAGTTCTAGGATAGCCAGTGTTACAACAAAGAAACCTTGTCTCACAACAACAAAAACAAAAACAAGAGTCAATATGTATGGGCTTTTTAACAACCTAGACAAGAAAAATACCATTCAGAAAACCTTTACATTCAAGACACATTAGACATTGTGTTAAAACTACTTGATGAACATATTGCACACCAGCACAATGGTCCTTACAGACACTGTTCACTCTTAACACTCCAGAGATCCTCATTCACTCTGATAAACTCTGTAGTAGTATATCTACAGGATGGCTCCACAAGGAAGACAGAGAGGCCTATTAATAGCTGCAAACCCTGCCAGGCCTCAGAGGGAACCACTATCATGGCAAGCGCTGTCATGGACAGTGAAACCATGAAAGTCTCATCTCAGGGGGTTTTATTGATAATTAAACTCTTCAAATATTTTATTGATAACACATGCAGATCCTGAGAAATCAAACATATTTGACATAAAGCCAACATCTGCAAAAATACAAAACACCAAAATCTAGGCAGGCGTTAACCCAACAATAAACAAAACAACCATTTTAAACATAACTAAAAATAAGCTTCCATATTAAAACTCTGCTATCTTCTATACCATAGTGTGAATCTTTTCTGAATTCTTTAAAAGATCTCGGGAGTAAAGAGGATAGAGTGAGTCCCAGAGTGCTTACTGAGTTACCAACATAAATGTGCTGCTGACATAGGGATGCATGCTCGTCATTCTTACTTTCTGTTTCGTGTCTTTTATTAGATAATAATATAATTAGACTATAGTGACTTATAAGAAATATCAATAAAATATACAAAGATAATTCTCCACAAAATTCTAGCAATTGAATGATAAACAGAGCTATCTCAATGAGTTCAAAACCCTCTTGTTTGAATATAACAATGAGGAAACACCATATTATTAGCGAGCAAGAGCATAGGCATTCAAGGTTTTATCAGAATCTCCCAGTGCTATGATTAAAGCAGACATAGCAAGACTTCATCTCATCAGAGTTGTCACTCATATAACACTGGCTTTGGTAAGCCTGGAAGTGGTGACACATGCCTTTAATCCCAGTACTCAGGAGGCATGCTGATCTCTGTGAGTTCGAGGCTAGCTGGGTCTACAGATTGAGTTCTGGGACAGCCAGAGTTGCAACAGAGAAACCCTGTCCCAAAAAACCAAAAGAAAAAAAAATACTGAGTTTGAAGGAGTTGATACTGGGTTTGAGAAGACAAGACATAAAAAGCAAAAATAAATTTCATAATGAGGGAACTCAAATTCATATGTCACTGACTTCAACTGACCTATTGTCTCTCTTGATTCCTGACCGCAATTTGGTAAGTGGTTCTTTATGAAGGAAAAGGTGGCACAACTGTGCTCACAGATGAATAGTGCAATATGGTGTCCCTAACTGCAGGAGATTTTATGCTATGTTTAAATCCATTTCAAGGGTACCTCTAGATGTAATGATAAACTAACAATGTTGTAACAACCTTAAAGGAGTCAATGTATGTTCTCCTATGGATGAGGACTCTCACTGTCCCTTGATAATCCAACTGTAAAAGAACTCTATGATAAATGGCTTCTACTATCCTAGGCTATGCATTTCAGGTACATAACCTCGTTATTGCCTCAACTTTGACAAGTACTGTCTTGATACGTAACATCTTAGAGATAGTTTGGCTTTGTATTTCCACAGTTGCTGCTACCCCACAGAACAAAATCACCCTCCCCACACACACACACTAGATAACTATTAAATCCAGACAACTGTATCAGAAAAATAGTGGTTCTGGCACATTTGAACCCTTGGTAGCCTCAAAAGACAAGGAACTCATGATGTATCTAGTTCACAACTCCATAATTGTTGTTCACGACCAGTAAACAGGCTATTATGCATGTGGATGAACAGTAAAAAGAAGCCACGGAATGAATTTCTCTTCCCACTTAATGAGTTTCCTTGAGTCCCAGTAGTTAAGTTTAAACTTCTAAGGAGGCATTTTCAGCAACTGAGTATAGCATAGTTATATTCTTATTTGTGTTCCTGTCAACCTCCCTGTCTTACCTTTCTTTGCTCCTCACTTTTGCTATGATTCCTGTAAGGTTTTGACATGGAATCTTTTGTCTTATCGCCATCATCTATAAAGTTTGATCAAGGGCCACTAAAATTCCTGACACTGCTCAGTTGATCATGAAACCTGAGACTCAATAGGCCATAGGCCAAGAGAAAAGCAAATGCTAAAGGAGCATCATAATCAAATGTCTCATAGTGACATTTTGCTTATACCCATAGATCAGTGATACACTCACCCATCATCACAAAAGCATTGTTTTGCAGCAAATGGCAGTTAACACAAAGACCTACAACTGGAAAACGCACAGAGAGTAAGAGACTTTGAAACACTTAGTGATTAATAGTATATTTGATGACCACCCCCAACTTCCAAGGCTCAGATATCCATGCAGAAGAGACTGCAGAAAGATTATAAGAGCTAGAAGATGTAAATGACACAAAGGAAAGAGTGTCTTCAAGACAAAATAGGACGGAGAGACATATGGAATACAGAGAGACAAGGGCAGCATGCACAGGGCTGATAGGGATTCAAGCCAACTGGGGAATAAGCACTGATAGGAGGGAGTTGGCACAGGCTCCCATGCTTAACCAAGAAGCTATTTTCAAATGACAACCAACCAGTTGCACAGGAAAAATTAGTTTTCTCCAAGAGAAGCACACTAGGTACACAAACTACACTGAGGGATATGGCCCTTGCCTACCTGTAGATGGCCAAGACATAACAAACTCAATGGTATGTTTCTTAGTTTTTGTCTCATATTGATTTGTTTGGGGATTGTTTAATCTTAATGCTCTTTTGCTTGTATATTATAGCTTACAATTTTGTGTTTTGATGGTTATTGTTTCTGCATGTGTTTACTGTGTTTTATCTTTTTTTATTATTCTGGATTTTTTTTTTTTGTTTGCTTATTTATTTTCTAAAGGGAGAGAAAGAAGGTGTGGAGTTGGGTAGGGTGGAGTGGGGACAATTTGGAAGGAGTTGGAAGAGGGAAAACAATGAACAGAATAAATTATATGATGAAAGAACAGAACCCCAAGCCAAAGGTGGGAGCCCATGCCTTACACTATAGGGCAGGCCAGTAACTAGAGACTAGATACCTTAGAGATAATTTCTAATGATATCTTTCTCTGCTCATAGATTGGTGCCTAGTCCAATATTCATCAGAGAGGCTTCCTCCATTAGCTCATGGGAACAGATAAAGAGGTCCAGGGGTAATTATCATGTGAAGCTCAGAGAACTCCAAAGAGGAGGGGAAAGAGGGATTGCTGGGCCAATGGGGTCGAGGATACCTGGAGAACAAGCCCAATAGAGTCAACTAACCAGAACTCTTAGGGACTCATAGAGACTGAAGTGACAGGCATGAAGGCTACACGGTCCCCTAAGTATATCTTATGGTTGTCTGGTTTGGTGTTCTTTTAGAATTTCTACAAGTTGGAAAGACTGTATCTGACCATTTTACCTACGCTTGTGACCCCTTTTCTGTTCTACCTGCAAAATATGCTAAGGAAATGGTAGCACAAACCTTGGGTTAATCAGTCAATATCTGATTTGATTCAAGGTCTACATGAGATGGAACCCATATTTGAAATTGCTTGTGTGATCAGGAACCAGGGATTAGATATCTCAGAGACCTAGGTTGAGTCCAAATACTACCATTCTTAAAAAAATAAAAGTAACAATAAAATGACTCTGACATTACTTTTTCAGATCTGAGTCATTTAGCTCAGAAACTTGAATAAGAATTCTTGGAATGTCAAAATCTAACAGACACAGGGAGCTACAGAGATGGCTCAGTAATGAAAGGCACATGTGTTCTTGCAGAGGACCTGGGTTTGGTTCCCAGGACCCATATCATACTTCACAAACATGCATAACTACACTTCTGGGGGAACTAATGACATCCTCTTACCTCTCGAGGTTCCAAGCACACAAGTGGTACACATGCATACATGCAGGCAACACACACACACACACACACACACACAAATAAATAAATAATTTTTAAAGTTTATTTTTAAAATGTAAAATTTAATGTACATTGTGGGCATTAATAGTTGGCAGATTTTCAGGATAACAATGGGTAAAACACTGTTGTTTAATTGTTTTGGCATATTCTGGTCTCTTATTTGGTGTCCAAATTAATCTATAGCTCATATCATATGGTGTTTAGGATTTTTCAAATGCAGAGAAAGGATTCTGTATTTTTCAATTACTACCACTTGTAGAATTACTTACAGTTTACTCTTTAATGCTGCTGCTGATTTTATTGTATAAAATTGTATGTTACTAGGTGCTAAAGAAGGAAAATATTTAGTAGTCCCTGGAGTTTATATTCCTGCTTCTCAGATGAATACATTGTATATCTTATTAATTGGAACCAGCATCTTGTAATTGTTCTGTGTGTATGAAACTTTGATTGGAATTTTATAGTCTGAGGTAGTTTAACGGGAGCCTTCTTGGAGATTAGGAAAACAGAGATAACCATTTCCTGACTTGACAGCCAGTGAATTCCCTTTTGATAAAATACTGTATCCAACAGTCTTCCATTTCTGGGGTTCAATCTAGAGAAAAAAATCAAGCTACTCACTAGCTATTGATGAAGTACTTTTTGTCAGCCTCTGAATTCCTTAAAGATATCTCTTACTTCCTCTAATCCATCACGTAGTATCCTCAGTCTGACGTAATCTTTCATTTCAAAAGCTTATTGAACTAGTAAATGGTTTAAGGAGGAAAACACTAATTCTTTGGTGATTTGTGACTGAAGCTCATCCTCTCTTTTTTCTTGTTATCAGATTGAACTTGTAAGAGGAGCAAAACCAAACTCATTTACAAAAAATAAATTTTTAAGTATATTTTATGGAGCCAAGAATGGCATCTGTAATTTTATCAAGCAGGCATAGTTTGACACATCAAAGTGAAGCTTTTGCTTAATATTTGAAAGTACTTCCTGTTAGTTAATACTTTCTTTTATTTACTGATTTTTTTTTTCACTTAACTTACAAAGTTTCAGGTTTCCATATGGGATTTGTGCACTCATCTTTCATTTTGCTTGACTGCCCTCTTCCTGATTCCCCTCATCTCCTTATTTCTCTGATTGCAATTTTCACTCTCAGTATTGATTCTTCTTCCTCTTAGCAAGGCTACTTACTGTCTTTCCTGTTCACTTTCATTAAAACCCTCTCTTATTTTAGTTTCATGGCCCTTTTCTAGTTTGCTGAATTTACATTTGTTTCCTTCTAGAATTACTTATTTAGCAACAGAGGCGAAAATCTACATACGTGCAAACTTATACTCATCGTTTTTCTGAGCCTGGGTTTCCTTTCTATGTAAATTTTCTTTTAACATTTTAATCTTCCTTTTGAACTTTTGGCTATATCTACAATGAACGATTCATAACCTTCAACCTCTGCATCCCTGCCAGTTGTCACATACATTAAAGACCAGTCTATTCCAATGTAGAAGCCAAGTCAAAAGGAAACCATCATTAGTCCACTATTCCAGCTCCCCAGCTTTATGTCACATTGATTCTAATCCTGTAGAGCTAGATTAACAACGGAATTTGCTGTGGCACAGTCAGGGGATGCTGAGTGGGATGCATTCCATGGAAGAACATAAATATTGCATCTTTTGTTGTTTTTGGTATTTTGTCTCGTTTTGTTTCCAGACAGGGTTTCTATGTTATAACTCTGGATGAACTCACTCTGTAGACCAGGCTGTCCTCAAACTCACAGAGATCCACCTGCCTTTGCCTCCCTAGTGCTGAGATTAAAGACGTGTGCCATCACTGCCCAACTAAATATTGCATCTTGATATTACCATTTCTCCACCTCTTTAAATCTTCAAACTTGGTTCATATCCCAGCCTCTGCCATCATAATGAGTGAATTCTTTTTCCAAATGGACATTCTATTGACTTCAGAATTGATTTTTTTCAGTGTGACTTAATCTATATACAACAATAGTTGTTTACAAAGATTGTATCTTCAGAGACTTCCACTTGACATCCAAAGTACTCATTTGTAATTTATTTTACCCACTGATAATACACATTCCCATTCTTTCTTTTGCTATGATCTTATTCAAAATCCTACCCTTTCACTTTAGTCCTTTCAGCTTACCTTTCCCTTTTCCAGTCCATGTAGACATATACACACAGATTGTATACTGAATGAAGAAGATCTGCAGCATACATCTGGAGGGATGAGCAATATTTGAATTTAATAGATTTTACCAAGTACAGCTCCAAATCTACCTTTCTCAAATACTAAATCTTTACATTCCAAGCTTCCTATTACCTTCAAAATGCAATTATGATTTCCGAAGAATTTATCACCCCAGTTCTTAAGTTCAAATGGAATTTCTCAATGTGAGGGCATTTGCCATTACAGAAAGGAGATGGCTTAAGAATACATACGTGATTGCTGTGAAAGTTTATTTTTACTTGTGCTTAAAATAATTGATTTTTTGCACTGTTGGAAAAGGGGATGCAGAGGCCTTGGCATTTTGTATTATTTGCAGGTATTGGATTTCTGGGGGGATGTTTTATTGCTGATGATCTACATCTGAGGTATTCTGAATGAATAAAAACATGTGACTCAGATGCTTGGGGTTGCACTGTCTGTTGAGTATGGCATTGGCCATGATGGTGATTCCCTCTGCTGAGATGAGGCAGGGTTTGAGTCTATGAAAATCCCTACTTGTCTCCTTGGTGAGCCTACACACCAGCTATCTGCTACATGTGATCCTCTTCCTTTTTAATGTTTTAATTATTGATATAAACAAAGGTGTTAAAACTTAGTAAACTTCAAAGGAAGTAAAATTTACTAAAGTATTTTGTTCATTAATCTTTATTTGGCCAAGGAAAGTGGCTGAAGTCACTGAGAGTCTTACGCCAGTCAGATATCTTTCAAAAAAGAAAAGAAAAGGAAAGAAAGAAAAAAGAAAGGAAGAAAGGAAGAAAGAAAAGAAGAAAAAAGAAAAATATGAAAAAAAATTCAGAAGTTCTTTCCAGAGTATTCTTTAAAGGATCTGATACATAGTTAATTAGATAAATTTTCCCTATGCTTCTCACCTATGTTTCTATCTGGTGATTGTATGATTTCAATGTTTATGTTTATCATACAACAACTTTATCATATAACAGAGAAAGGCAGAATTTGGGATGGGTTAGAAACAAAGGGAAATACCACTTTATCAGCATTTTCTTACTTTGTTGCATAATATTATTTGGTTACTTTCTCTAAACTACTATTTCCATTTTTCTACAGGTTGTTTTCTTATGAATTACTAGAAAATAGTTCAAATCTCAAGAATCTTTATTTTTGCTATTGGGATTCATATTGCCTAGGCTGACCTCAAATTTGTTAAAGGTGAGGATGAACTTGAATTTTCTGGTCCTCCTGCATCAACTGACCATACACTGGGTTTGCAGTTATTCACTGCCATGTTTGATTTATACAGTGCTCAGGAATTAACCAATGGCCTTATGAATACAATCTAATGATTCTAACAACTAAGTTGTATACTCAGCTCAAGTATTTTACATGCATCCATTTCCATATCCCAAGGCCATATAACTTCACAGAGATATATTTGGAAGCCATTCATACCTAAGCAGCATTCTATTACTCATGCCAGGAAACACTGACTCTATCTTCATCTTACCAGCACAGTTCTATTACTGCCACCAAGGTAATGGATCAGGAAGCTGATTCTTTACACGGTCTCCAGTTTCAAGATTTGAGAAATATGGGGTTAGATTATCTTATTTATCATAAAGTTGGTCAAAGAGACTAATACATAACCAAATTTTGTTTATCTTTAATTTAAATGTTGATCTAGGGTTTTAAACAATGGACGGGTAATATTTCACTAAAACTTCGGGTGCTAGTCTCTTCCTGGTTTCTTTTACATAGTAAAGATATTTTAAAACAATATATATTTCATATTGAAGATCTATTGTATAAAGTATATATTTTACTAAAGAAGAATAAGTAGTTATCTAAAATGATGAAAATAAAAGTCTATTACACTAAATAAACAGAGTTTTCTTTGTTTTATATTGGTGATCATTTTTTCATTATCAAGAAAATATTATGAATAGATAAAAATGTCTAGTATTTGTGACATGTGAAATAGCTTAGTGATTAACAGCATTTTCTACTCTTGCAGAGGACTAGACTTTGTTTCTCAGGCTCATGACTGCCTGTTACTCCAATAACAAGGTGTCCAATGCCCTCTCTGGCCTCTAAGGGCACAAGCACGTACCTGTAAATGAACACACAGTGATAAAGACACATAAATCAAACTAAATTAGGTCAATTTTAATAACAGTTATCAGATTGCTATTGACCTGTAGGTAACACATACCTTTCCAGATTTGACCTGATTGGGCATTGTTTCAGGACCTGGATCACTGTGTTGTTTGTATTGGTCTGTTTCACTCCTGTTTTACATTAAGGATCATGTGAGAACTTTTTTAAAAAGATTTTCCTGATTAGTCTTAACTCCAAAACTTATTTATTTGCCCCTCAGAAAGAAAGTGAAATAAATACTTCATCTACAGTTCACAAAAGGACAGTACGAATAACAGAGTTCATCCTAGCACCCAGTCCTCCTAGGGTGTTGACTGACCTGTCTGCGATGCTATTTGGGATTCTTTGATGAAATTTCCTGAGCCGTTAACATCATATACTGAGTCTGCATTTGGTTATGTGCTAACACATAAAAGATGGCTGTGTCTTCCTTGGTGTCCCATGACACACAGATTTTTGTTTTATCAGTTTCATGAAATATGTTCATAAATATTCTTGTTTATGATGTATAGTCTCTCTCTTTTCCAAGTAGCAACATTTGATCAGTTTCATTACTAAAGTATATTTTGCCATGGTTCATGAATCACCTCTACTACAAAGTCTGAAAACATAAGTATGTATTGTGCTCATGAACTGATTCAAGAAGTGATTCTGATGTCATTTTGCTCATGGCATATTATCACAGATTGTTGGTATCTTTTATTTAGGTATTGAAATGAATGCTATCACAAAAGCTGAGTATATGGAAAAACATGAATGGTCATATAAACCAATGAAGGGAAAAAAATCATGTGTTGTATTTTTATATAGTTAGCATCTGAATGCCGGTCTTTGTAAAACAAACAAACAAACGAAAACATTTCACAGGGATATCAATCAGTATATTGGAAAGGAATAATTCATTATTTAATATAAACTTGGTGCTGGTTGGCTATACTACCAGCTGTCAGCTACATTTCCTACTTATAAAAATTCTTATAGATCTAGAAGTTAGGGGAGATAATTGGAAGACTGGTTCAGACAGACTCAACAGACTAAACTCTGGAGGAAAATGTGCAACATCTGACCTGATATAGAGCTTTTATATGGCTTTGGAGAGACCTGTTGATCCTGGCAAGTCAGGGTCAGTCATGACAGAAGCATAGAGATTGGTTGTAAAATAGACAAGGGTGGTAAAACTATGCCAGAACATGAAATTAAATGCCCAGGCTAGATATGGGCCATTGATAAGGTAGAAGGAGGGTCACACAGATTCACTAGACTAGAGATCTGGGATTTGCAGAATATGAATGGAGGGAAGTATCAGGCAGACACATCCAAATATATCCTTAAACAGAATGTATACAATAAGGCTGAGTGGAAAAGTTCACACACCCTCCCCAATGCCCATATCTCCCCTCACAGTCCAGACATGGACAAGGGTGAACATCCTGCACACCAACCCAGTCTCCTGTATCAACCTGACTTCATTCTGACTAAGACATTTTTAACCTTCATAGCCAGCCAACCCACATACCCTTTCCCCTGTTCCACTTGATTTGTCCATATATGACACAGAAATAACAAAAGAAATGCTTATGCCTAGTTCTTATCACAAAATACAAGTAATATGAATGATGGAGCCAGTATTTTCTTTCCAAATCTACAAGTCCTCTAGAAATTTTGCCAATTTGAGTTATCTAGATGAATGCTTCATCACAGAAACTATAAGAATACCCATAAACTTCATTTAAAATTTTCAAGTTTAAGAAACCACGAAGTGACAGCTCAATGAAATTAAGGAGAATGATCTTAAGGGATATAAATTCCTGAGTGATGACTAAGAAAACATTAACAGAAGACTGATGGAAATGCTGAAGACAATGTAGGAGTTGAGAATGAAATTTAATAAGGAATAGAAACATTGAAGAAGGCTCAAGTTGAAATGAGAAAAGAACTTAAAGCCCCCAAACCCAATTATTTCCTCAAAGCATTCCATGTAGAATGAATGAAACAAAAGAGAAATCAGGATTCAAACATAAAGTTGACCATCTAGATGAAAAAGAAGGAATATGAAAAATAAAAACACAAGAAAGGAACATACTAGAAATGTGATACATTATGAAAACATCAAACATCTAAATTATAAGAATTTGACACAGAAGAATCTCAATTCAATGGCATAGACCAGATCTTCAAAACGATTATACAAGAAAACTTTTCCAAACTGAGAAAATACATAAGCATACAGATAAAAGAAGAACATAGAAAAAAATGATAAAAATAGAAAAGAAAACACCCAAGGCAGATTGTAGTTAAAACACTAAGTATACATAACAGAAATCATGCATCAAAAGCTACAAAAATAGTCAAATATAAAGGAAACCAATCGTAATAACATATGATTTCTCCATAGAAATTTTGAACACAGGAAAAGCATGCATTCCAACACCTCAAAGCTCATGATGAACAACCAGCCTATAGCAATATACCCAGCAAAACTATCTGCCATAGATGAAAGAGAAAAAAACAATCCCATAACATAAACAGCCTAAATTTTTTTATTCAACAATCCTGCAGGACTCCTGGTGGCTAGAGAGTTGCAGAAGTTGAGGTCAAAAGTGCACCCACTTCCTGATGAAGTGGGCTGAGAAGCTGGAGACAGCCTTCTCCTCTCTTAGTCCATGGAGGTCCATAGCCAAGAAATATTAGTTATAACTTGCTTGCCTGTGAAGTCTGCTCTTTCTTGGGGAGAGGCAGAGGTGGCAGTGGAAAAAAGGGGCTAGAATTGGGGATAGAGGATATGGGGAGAGCTGAGATTAGTGGAAGGAGAGAAGGAAGGGTGTAGGGGTGTATCATGTGAGGAAAGAAAAATAAAAAATAAGAAAATAAAAAAAGCATGCTTTTTCCAGTAAACCATGGTGTCTTTGAGTCTTTAACTCAATGGTAATTTTGATGCATCAAATCATGTTTCTTAAACTGTATGTTTATATGTATATTTTCCCTCAAATCTAAATATGACTAAATATTTGAATAATGAGTTCTAAAGTTTCAGATAACTTTGTGAAATGTCACATTGCATCATGTATGTTCTGCTCTCTTCATCATAAGCTTCTCCCAAAGTGTTTTGAATAAAGTTTGTGTGTGTGTGTGTGTGTGTGTGTGTGTGTGTGTGAGAGAGAGAGAGAGAGAGAGAGAGAGAGAGAGAGAGAGAGAGAGAGAGAGAGAGAGAGGGAGAGATAGAGAAAGAGAAATAGGGCTATATGCTCATTATATGACCAATAATATGGTCCAACTTTAATCAATTTTCAAACTGAGTGTTGCTGATTCATATCCCTATCTGTGCTACAATTCCAGCTACAGTGAAAAACTATGAAAGAAATTGTTTGTTTGTTCAAAATCTATCTTCTACAATTTCAATCATTTTACTATTCACAGATTTATCAATTAATCAAATGTCAAACTAGATTCATGAAGCAAATCAACAATGTGGCAGAATTCATCCTGCTTGTCCTGACATAGAATCCGTAGGTTCAGAAAGTCTTGTTGATTGTATTTGCACTCATCCATTTTCTTACCCTCATTGGCAGTCTACTCATTATTGTAACAGCCATCACTAGCCCAACACTGGAATTCCCCCATGTATTTATTTCTGTCTTCCTTATCTTCCTTAATGGTTGCTGATCTTCTACCATGACCCCCCAGAATGGTATTTTACTTTCTGAAAAGAATTCTATCTTATTTAATGGCTACATGACTCACATATTTACAGAATATTACTTGGTTCAGTTACATCATCCTGCTTACAGCATGGTTTATGACCAATATGTGATCAATTGCAAGCCTCTATGCTACATGAGTCTAATGAACAGAAGAGTGTATGGTATTCTGATTTCCATAGCGTGGGTTGTAGGATTCAAATTCCTTTTATGCTCTGATTGCCTTTCTGTAGCCTGAATTTCATTGACCATTTCATCTGTGACCCTTTTCCTTTCCTAAAACTTTCCTGCACTGACAACCATTGCTTTGGACTCTGTTACTGCCAACATTGGGCTAATGTGTATGCTATTTTTTTTCTGTTCTTCTCACCTCCTATGTTCTCAGCCTTCGCTGTCTAAAAACTCATATATAGCACTGAAGAACAGCAAAAGACTCTTTTGAACTGTGCTTCCCATATCACAGTGGTCATCTTATCCTTTGTACCTTGCACATTTGTTTACCTTAGGCCCATGGTCATATTCCATATTGATAAAGCTGTGGCTTTATTCTCTACTGTGATAACACCCCTGTTAAACCCTTTAATCTACACTTTTAGAAACACACAGGTGAAAAATGTCATGAGGAAACTCTGGAACCAAAGAAAATCTGGGGAAAGATTCACATGAATAGAAGGATAAAAATAAATTTGATTCATATTTTTACAAGTATGACTTGTGTAACTAATACTGTTATTGAAGTCAGAATATGTGGGTGTGTTTTATTCTCCTCTTCTAGAATCTTCACTGGTTTCTCTTTAAAACAAATTAATATTTCACTGAAGTTAACTAAATTCTCTTCTACTTAGACCTTCCAAACACTGAGGATCTTTTGGAAATATTCATCCTAAAATTAATACTCCCACCCTGCACAATTGCAGGAGCAATGCTGATATTGCAATCTTTCTGTGTCTACAACAAAACATTTTCTCTGATTAAAAAACAAAATAAGGATATTGAAATAGAATTCTATCAGACTTTCAAAGAAGACTTACAGCCAGTCCTTCTTAAAACTATTAAAGAAATAGGAACAGAGGGAACACTCCAAAACTTCTCAGATGAAGCCAGTATAAATCTAATACCAATATCAGGTAAAGAACAAACAACAACAAAGAAAACTTTAAGCCAATATTCCGGATGAACATAACCTTAAAATACTCAAAATAAAATAAAAACATGTTCAAAACATGTATACAAATATTATACACCATTACCAACTTGCTTTAATCTTTGAAATACAGGTATTGTTCAGCAAAAACAAGTCATTAAATGTAATAAATCACATAAATGTACTTAAAAAAAATCTCATGATCCTGTTAATAGATACAGATAAAGTCTTTGACATAATCCAACATCCAGTCATAATAAAAGTCTTAGAGAGACTAGGCTAGAAGGAACATACCCGAACATAATAAAAGTTATATTTAAGAACCTCACAGTCAATATTATCCTAAATGTACAAAAAACTTGACCCCATCCTACTAAAGTCAGGGAAGAGATAGGTATGTCCAATATTCTTACATCTTTTTTATATTGTGTTTGCATTACTAGCTGGAACAGTAACACAAATGATTGAAATTAAAAGAATATAAATATAAAAAAGAAGACAAACATTCCCTATTTGCCAATGACATGGCATGACATACAAATTCAGTAATGTGGCAGGATACGGAGCAAATTGAACAAATCAATAGATTTTCTATACACCACCGACATATACGGAGAAACAGATCATAGACACACACTCATTCGAAACAGCCTCCAGAAATATCTAGGAATAAACCTAACCAAGGAAGTATAGGAAATTTTTGAGGAAAGTTTTAATCCTCTGTAGAAAGAGAAAGAGCTAGGTACCAGTCAATGAAAAGACATTCCATACTCCTGATTGGATAGAATTATTATAATTAAAATGATCATTTTACCAAAATTTGAATACAATCCAAAGTGATGTCCCCATCTCATTCTTCACAGAAATAGAGAAGACTTATCTTAAAATCCATATGGAACAGCAACAACAATGCGCACAAAACACAGATATCCAAATAATTCTGAATTAAAGGAATAGTTCTGGGTATATTATACCTCCAGATATTAAGATATATAACAAAGCTGTGGTATAAAACATCATGACAATAGCACAAAAGCAGACAAGTACACCAACAGCACAGAATTGGAGATCCAGAATGAGTATGCCTAACTTCAGTCATTTAATGTTTGACAACAATGCCAAATCGTATGCTGGAGTAAAGAAAGCATACTCAGTAAATGGTGCTGGGCAGAGTGAATATCCACATCAGAAGCATGAAATCAGACCTGTATCTATAATACTGCACAAAACCTAAATCAAATGAACCAAATGAATCAAAGATCTAAACCTGAAACCTGAAACCTGAAATACTGAAATGACTAGAAGAAAACATATACAGTACCCAATATGATACATATGGAGGAAAGAACTTCTTGAGTTGGAATTTATTTGTCTAGGATTGAAGCTTAAAATTTGAAAGCAGGACTTCATGAACCTAAAAAAGCTTCTGGAATGGAAAAAGAGACAATCAACTCGGTAAAGAGGAAGCACACATGATTGAAGAAACCCTTTGTCCACTATATATCTGACAGATGGTTAATGTCTAGAATCCATAAAGAATTTAAAAGAAATAGATTAGCCAACAAGAGCAGCCAACCAACTAACCAAACAAACAAAAACAATCCATTTAAGAAATTGGCCTGGGACCTGATCACTAAAAAATATCTTTGAAAAAAATTGTTCATTGCCCTTAGCCATAAAGAGATAAAAATCCAAACTTTTGAGATTTCAACTTACCGTGGCCAGAATGGCAAAGATCAATCAGTCATACAACTAACAACAAATGCTCAATACGCTGCAGCTGAAAGTGAATCATCATTCATGGTTGGAGAGATTTCAAACTGGTCCAGCTACTCTGGAAATCAGTGTGCAGATTTCTCTAAAACTAAAGCTAAATTTACCATAGGACACAGCTGTCTGTACCACTTATTGGCATATGGTCAAAGGACTTGGCATTCTACCCAACACGTACTTGTTCAGTGGTGTTCATTTCTGCTCTATTCACAAGAGCTATGAAATAGAGACAACCTAACTGTCCTTCAACTGATGGATGGATTACATGTGTTTTATTTTCACTATAGAATGATATTTAGCTGTAAAGAAATATCAAAACATGAATTTTTTAGGTAAATGGTCAGAAATAAAAAAAAATAATGTTGAGTGAGATATCGCAGACATAGAAAGACAAAATCACTTGTTCAGTCTCATCTGAGGTGCCTAGCTCCAAATCTTCACATATTTGTGCATATCTCGGAGTAACTACAGATACAACACAAATAAGCTATCATTGTGTATGGGGAAGTAAAGAGAGGGAAATAGTAGGGTTCAAGTGATCTGATGTGAGAATTGGGAAAATACATGCAGCTCTGATTTGGGAGGAGGTGGGAGATAAATGCAAGGGAAGCACGGACAAATGTCAAATACAATATGCTGTCTGAAAAAGTCTTGAGAATTCTTGCTATTATCTACCCCCAAAACAAAATTAACTATAGTACATGTAGATTATATTTAAATATACACATATAGTTTAAATTAAATTTTCTTATCTGAACCAAAGGCTATCTAACAACAAAACTCCAATACTATTTATGAGAAGTCCACTTTTGAATTGTTTGTCTGGGTTGTCTTAGAGAATCCCCAGAATTTTCAGGCTATTGCTATTGCACTTAACTGTTCTCAAGATTTGGAAGGTAAGTTCCTGTTGCTGAAGATACCTTGCATTTCTGATGCTGGGACCAGTCTAACCTGGAACTAACCTGTAAGCCTCCTACTTGAGGACTAGCTTCCATGACATCATAGGCATTATGAAAGTTTTCAAAGGAGGGAAAACCAACTGGTTACCAAATTATGAACGCTATGATCCACAACAAGGACCAGAATGACATGATAACCCTCAAATTGCAATAGTGGCATGCATATCTTGGTAGTAACCAAGAGCTCTGTAATTGGACTTAAGACCTGTTCAATGAGAGGAAAATCATTCTTGGTACTGGAACCTAGCCAACTACTAAGAGTTAGTGAAGCAATAGATCTTGGTGGATAACCTATAACTGCTATTTTACTAAAGCAGCATAATCCCCAACTATATTCTAAATATTCATTTTATCCTCATGTCCACAGATAAGTTTAGTCCTCACCCCACGTGAAGGAAATTACTTACTGCAACATACCAAGGCCACTACTGAAAACCATATCTGGTCAAACTTAAGAGTTCCGGCCCCTAGTCCCAAGTGACACATTAAGAACACAACTCCTGTTCCTAAATTTTGGGGATTATTACTAAAGAGGCAGAAGGAAGATTATGAGGGACAGAAGAACGGGAAGATTTCTGTGCTACTGTATCTCTCTGAATGTCAAAACTATACCCATAAAACCTTATCAATATGAGACACTCTACCTAAACATTAACTAAACAAGGATGCAAATATTAGACATGGTAATATGAATGAGAGAAAACTCATCAGGTTTCCACACTACAGAGAACTGCTAGAAACTAATGAATGCTGAGAGTGGGAAAAATACTCTAACTCATGGAAGAGTGTACTGATTGATTTTTCAATACCAAATGATCAGAACTTAAAGCACACACACACACACACACACACACACACACACACACACACACACACATATGTGTATATATATATATATGTATATGTATGTATTTATAAGCATACATATTTTAAAAACAGGCCATGGATTTGATAGAGAGCAAGGTATAGTATACAGGTGGTATATGGGAAGATTTAGAGGGAGGAAAGGGGAAAGGGACATGATATAATAATAAGTACAATTAATTTTTAAAAGTAGCTAGTGGTATAGTCCTATGGTCCCTAAACTGTCACGGGATGCTCCTGTGGAAACAGTCTGCATGGCTTAATCGTTTCCATTTACTAGGAGCAGCACTGGGTCAGAGAATCTGCATTTTTGTTACTTCGTGATGCTATTGCAGATAGTTTAGGACCCTCATTTTTACTTACATAAAGTTGCATGTAATTTAATTTTATTCTCTTTTCCCCCCTCTATTCTTGCTTTTTAATTTTTTTTGTTAAATATCAGAAGAGAAATGAGATTTTGCTATAAATATCTAGTTTATTTATTTTAAAAACCAATTGTTCTGTGGCTGCAACTATGGTATCAGAATTCAAACATCTAGAGGTAGTGAGACTGTGCAGTCTATAAAGTGCTTACTTACCTCAAAGGCTTTGGGACCTTAATCTAGCTCTCTAGCATCCAGGTCCATGTTTGATGGGTGTGGCCACAGGCCGGTCATCCCAGCATTCCAGGCTCAGGAGCTGGAGGCCTGATCCCATGGGTAAGCTAGCTATCTAGAAGACCTGATTTGATGAGCTCTAGGTTTAAGCTTGTCTTAATAAACATGGTAGAACAAACAAGGAAGATGCTCTATGTGAACCTCTGGTCTCTATTTGTGCATGCACATAAATATGTATACTCACCCTCACACGTGTGCTCACACAGATGTGAACTCTTGTACACATACGTACACATTCATACATATGCCAAGCAAACAAAAAACACAACAATCTAAGTATTCAGCCTCTCCACATAGATTCTTCTAGTAATAGCACAGTCTCTTTGCAGCTAGACAGGAAGTTTTCTCTATCATTGAAAGAGGTGAAGACAAACATTTTTTTTTCATTTTACTCTTTTTTTGCATGGAGAAACAAGTGATAGGATTTTAAAAGAAATTTGAAGTCCCTGTCTAGAAAGCAACACTGGACTCAAGTTGTCTGGGTTCCAACACTGTCAGCAGCAGAATTCTTTGATAAGAAAACATTGGAGTCACAGGGTAGAACTGAGAAGTGAGAGGTGACCGCATAGGCTAGTCAGTGCCGTCTAACTCTGGGGAGTTCAGTGCTGTTTGGTTTTAAGTAATTAAGCACTGTCCTCACATTTAACTTATTTTTCTTAATCAGCTGTTACACAAATGTGAATGGCTTTCCCTATGCTCATTTCAATAGCTGTGGTGATGATACTGAGTTTGAGCCAACCTTTCCCTCTATTCACAAGTCAGGGCCATGTAAATCCAGTTCTAAGCACGGATGCTTCCAAGATGTCACTCTCCACCATAGGGTAATGATCAGTTGAATTTACCTTTGCCCCAAAATATGTCCCCAATGTTGCACAATACCATGTAATAACATTGCACAAGAATAACTTTTTAACCTTATGACAGCATGTAAAACTTCTTCGTGATGTATCCATGGGGCACCAGGAAATTTATATTGTGGTCTTTACTACCAAGATTTCATGAGGGAAACAACAAAAATGAAGAGAAAAAGGTGCAATGAAATGAAATAAACACAGAAACAGCTCTTGTTCTTGTGTTAAGATTATGATAAGGTCTTCAAAAGTCTTTGTAGTGAATCATCCTTTACAGTTTCAGCTATAACAAACTTGACAGTATACAAAGAACAGCAAGAAATAGGAAAGAAAAAAAAAATACTTTTTCTTTCTTTAAATGTGCTTCGGCATTTGATGAAGGAAAGCAATGTTGGGACAGCAAATAAAAAGCATATTCATTAAAAGTTAATGGTGTAGGATACAGATAATGAGAAATAGAAATGGAATTCATAGAGACATATTATCTTTGCAATGCGTGGCAAAATTTAATGTATAATCAACAATACTGCATAGTTCTAAGGGCTATTTTTACAACAGGGCCTTTAGAATCCAAAGCCATTAAAGATTCATGATCCCCAAGCCATGTGTTTTCCACAGTTAGAAGCATTTATGTCACGTGGGCAAACTGTGTGCTAACTGAAACACTAGCTATTTTGCATTATGATAAAGACAGCATCAGTTTGCCTCAAAGTTTACATCCTGTAGGCATAAGGCAAGAGCATGTAACTAGGTGCTCACTATCTAAAGAATAAAGAGGAGAGTTGCCTCTACCTTGAAGAAAAATAAAAGAAGGAGGGGGAATGAAGAGGGAAAGAGAAAAAGGGAGGTGGGAGGAAGGGGGCAGGGTACCGAATGATCTATGAAGTAAATCTCTAGGCATTTCTATGAGGGAGTTTCTGGATCAGGTTACTTGAGGTAGAAAATACCACCCAAAATGTGGGCAGCACCATTCTCTAGGTGAAAAGGAGAAAAACAATCTCTGCTTCTTGACTTGACAGTGAATGCAGTGTAACAAGCTGCCTCGTGTTCTCGCCAATGTGACTTCTCTGCCGCTCTCAAACTCTGATCCACAATCAAGCTTTCCTTCCTTAACTTGCCTTTGTCAAGTACTCTGTCACAGCAAGGAGACAAGTGACTAATTTGTCCACTGTTAGAATTGTATAGCTGTAACACCTTTGAACAATTTTACAAAATAATGACTTGAGAACTAAAAGGGCTGTTTATTTTCTCAGAGTTGATAGTCAGTGTGGTCCGTGCTTGTCCAGAGCTGAGTGGGTTCTTGTCTGCAAGAACAGGACAAGGTTACAGCACAGAGCAATCTCTTCAGCCCCTGACTTTTCACTTTTAATAAATGAGAAAGCATGCACGAAGCAGTCAGTTCTAAAGGACAAATGAGGGGTGACATCCCCATTGATTTTTAGTGATGTAACATAGCAGCCTCAGAAGAGCACTGTAGTGTTTGCAGTTCCTCTCTAACATCCACCATTCCCATGTATTCCTTTTCCAATTGGGAATAAATTTAGTACTCCATGAGCATCTGTGACATTCCTTACCCTTTTCAACCTATATGGTAAAATTAATAAGATTCTTCTCTTTCACAACTGTACCTTTTCTTAGTGTACCTGCTGTTTATTTCTTTCTTATCTTCCTTCTCCCATTTGCTCTCGAATCTCAAACATCAGCAAAAACAAAGAGTTCACAGGAAATGTATATACAAGTGTTTTCTTTCCTTTTTCCTATTTTGACGTCCTTCAAAGAAGCTTACTTCCTTTTGTGAACCTAAACAATATATTGTCTTTTTTAAAGAATTTTTTAAACTTTTGTACATATGTGTATGCCTATGTGTACTCCGAGTGGATGGAGGAACTCACAGAGGCCAGAAGAGGCCATTAGATCCAGTTACAAAGGTTGTAAGACAGCTGTCAAGGATGCTGGAACCTGAACATGGGTCCTCTATAAGAGCAGTGAGGGTTCTTAACTTTCGAGCGATCTCTCTAGAGTTTATATTTTCAACCCAAATTGCAATCTTCATCTCATTTTAACTAACACATTAATCTTCACATGTTTGATATTTTAATGATTCCATTTTCAACTGTGCCAATACTTCAGGAACTCTGTGAAGAAGATTTTAATCTTGAAGGCGAGTACTTGAAAGTTTAGTGCAATTATCCCAATGTTTAAAAAGAAGCAAACTTTTTTAATTTATTAAATGAATAAATTCCCAAATGGGTGTGTCTGCGAAATGAAGACGGGGCCTTGGAAGACTGGATTTTCAAGTTTGCTACCCCAGCTCAGTCTGCCTATAACTGCCTCAGTTTTGTTCCATGGTAACTAACTCTTCTACAGATGGGAGCAAAAGTAAGAATACTCTAGAGCCAAATGATTCAGAACATTTCAAATGGTAATTCTAGTCTTTAACTTCTTCCATAGAGCTGATTCGATTGTATGATCAAGCAGTTGATTAATTCACTATTCTTACCTTATGTTAAGTGAAGAGTTATGCTAAGAATTATTAATATTACTATACCTTCTAAGAGAAAAGTAAACAAAAGGATGCATAAATAACAGGAAGGAGAAGAGAGAGAAGACATATTAAGACCTTTGCAGATTTAAAAATTCTAAGCACCTGTCAAATATTATTTTTTTTGATTATCCATTACAAATTCATGAACAACCCAGCAATTTTATTCTATCAGAAAACTGAAGAGCAGAAGAATTTAATTAACTTGACTCTCTAAGTATATAGGATTGTGGTAAATGATACACAAAATCCTCTAATTTCCAGTGACGTATACAACTGTCAGTCAAAGAAAACAGAAATTTCACATCCAGAAGCTATTAGCATTTCTTGCAGAATTCGCTCTTCAACTTTATATGGTCATATTGGTCCACAGCAGTATTCTTTTTGCTATCAAACACTTCACTAGTATGAATTAAAGTCTAGTGTCTGCTATTTGCATATTTTTACAGTATCCACGGGAAACTGCAGTAAATTGCATAGTTGTTAACAGTCCTCGGGGACTCGCCAAATAAAATGAAACAAGAGGGATAAAGAGTAGTCACAATCAATGCATATGAAACAGAAGAAACATTTAAAAACAAGCTATATTCTAAACAGTATTTAGATTATGACATACAGGAACATTACTTAAAACAGTATTTAATTTGAGGGATCCATAGAATCTATTTGGAAAAGTGTGAATGCAATTATATCCTGACTATAGAGAAGATTTTGAAATATAAGTTGTCATATTCTCCACTATAATTTTTTTCAGAGTGTTGAATGAAGGGCCAGACATGCCCTCATATTGTCAGAGTCATCTGCAAAGCCTTCACAATCTTGGGCTGGCTTTGCTGTGCACTTTGCATTAGATGCAAACTTTAAAGTCTTCCTACTTTAAATGGCACAGCAGGAGCAAGGAAAACTTTTTTTTTTTAATTTTAAGACTCCCCATTACTGAGCATGATGCATCTCTCCATTTATATTTCTAGTTTTTCTTTAATTTCATATCAAAGTGTTTTCTGGCTGTTTTATGTCTATAGATAATGTGTACATTTTTGATTGATTCATTTCTAAACATGTTAGCTTGATAATATTGAGGTTTGAGATTTTAATTTTACAATGAATAATTGGTATATAGGTATAACCTTAAATCAAATATTCATGGCATTTCATGATCTTGATAAATATATATGTCCTGCTTATACTGTTAGAAATTTCTTAAGGCTTTTATGTATGTGAACATTTTTTCCAGAAGTACTGCTTTGCTTTCTCTTCCTCGTCTCTTAGGTACACTCTACTGAGGCATTATCTGTTGTTGATAGATGTAGCTATTTTATAGATATCCATTTACAGATTGGAGAACTGTTCTTTTCTTTCTAGTTTCTCAAGGGCTGAAATAGTGTTCCATTTTGACAGGTATTTTTACTTGTCAGTTGAAAAACTGGTGTATGCTCTCTTTCGTTCTCTTTGTTTGACTATATTGGTGGGTTTTTGTCCTTTGCATTCATCACATATAATCAGAAGCCTAATGTACCTTGTATTTCGTTAGATCTGCATCTTAAAATCATGTTCAGAACTTATGCACTATACTTATTTGAACTTATTTTCCTTTATTTCACTCTTATATTGTCTTTGGTTTCATTATGGTAATATGGCTCTCATAAAATGAGGCAGAACTCATTCTCCTCTGAATTTTGTGAAACATTATAGCTAGAATGGATATTGTTTTTCACTTAAATACCCAAAAAATTGACATGAGAAGTTACTTGAAAATGTTATTAGAGATAAATTGACAGTTACAAAGTCACATTTTTCTATAGATCAAAGTACACTCAAGTTGTTTCTCTTTGAATTCCTTTAGACAAGTTGTTCTACTGAACACTTAGCAAATCTGAATTGCTCTACTTATTTAATACAATTACTCATGATATTCTTTAATTAAAAATTAGTGATATTACTCTGAAGCAAGATGCCCTATTTCTTGTCTACACTTTCACCACTTTCATCAAAAGAATGTCATATATATCTATATCTATATATCTATATCTATATCTATCTATATATCTATCTATCATCTATCTATCTATCTATCATCTATCTATCACCTATCTATCTATCTATCTATCTATCTATCTATCTATCTATCTATCTATCTATTTATCTATCTATCATCTATCTATCTATCTATCTATCTATCTATCTATCTATCGATCTATACACATGCCAAGTGTGGTAGCACATTAGCACATGCCTTTACTCTCAGCACTCGAGAGGCAGAGGCAGATCTTTGAGGCCTACGTGGTATAGGGAATGAGTTCCAGGACAGTCATGGCTAACACAGAGAAAACTGTCTCAAAAATAAATAAATATAAAAATAACTAACTGATTCTCATTTTGATGTTCTTTCTTTTTCTTTCCTTATGAATGTTATTAATAAAATTTTTCTTATTTATTTAGAATGGGTCTGACTCTCTTGCCCAGGTTTGCCCAGGACTCACTCACTACATAGCACAGGTTTGTACTTATTATAACACTCTTTCTGCCCCAACATTCCAAGTAATGGGTTTCCCCAATGAATCATCACATCTGACAATTCATTCAGAATTTTCTTCTTTATTTATTCCTCTCATTCGTTTAGATTGAATTTCTTCCACTTTAAATTTAAGAAGCTATTCTAGAATTCTCTTGTTTTTGAAAATAAGCATTTGAATGATGATGTTCTCTTAGCACTACACTGATAACATCCCGAGTCAACATTATGTTGAACTGTCTCTGCATTAGTCATAGTATATGCAAACTTATATGCAACATGTAAACTCTTTGTATATAAGTTAAAAGATAATCCAGATACTAAAGGAATACATGGGGCTTGGAGTTTGTATATGGTATTTAGAATTGTTTTGACTTCAAAGGGAAGGCAAATGTAAAAAAGGAAGTAAAGACCTCCAGGTGTTTGAAAAGTGATGCCTTGTGCTTGTTTTTCTTAACAATGCAGTCTCAAAATTAGGGTGGAGCTAATTAAAGAATTTATTAGAGTAATGAGAACTGATTATAAATATGAAAATGAGCAGTGCTAAAATGTATCTAGTGATATTAAATTGAGTAGGAAGCATTAGCATGAACTCATGAATTCATTTTTAAATGTAAATTAAATCATTTAACAACTTAATGTGGCTGTAAAAACTTAAAGAGAATCTTGAAGAATTGTGTAATACTAGTGTTCAAAGAAGAATTCAAAATGGATAATCACAAATGAATGCCATGATAAGACATGTTTTTTGTTTGTCTGTTTTATTTTAGTGTTTCTGCCTGTATGTATGTCTGGTGTGCCTGGTGCATATTGGGCCTAGAAAAGAGTTCCAGGTTCCCTGAAACTCAGTGACAGATAGAGAGTTGTGAGCCAGCATGGAGGTGCTAGAAATTGTGTTCTTAACCCTAAGCCAGTTCTCCAGCTGTGAAGGAGCACAGCTAGATAATATTAACTTGAAAGAGCCCTCAATGACTACAGTTGAAATAGTTTAAGAAAAAGATAAACACTAATGACATATAATAACTGCAGGAAGCTTCAATAATGTTTTTTATTTAGTATTTGAATTTGATTCAAAAGAGCTTGTGTGTAAGAGTTACCGTGTATTCTGGATCTGTGAGTTCATAGCTCTATAATATGTGAATTTTTTCCTCACTTTTTGCAGCTATTTGTAATGTTTGTTATTACTTTGTCACCATTACTGAGAACATCATTTGCATCTATATTTAAGCCATTTGAAGTCCTCAGCTCTGAAGTGATGTTTTAATTACTTTGTCGAAAAAAATGTTATTAATTTTCCTTTTGTGTTTGATTTGGAATAGTTTTTGTTTATGCCTTCAAGTTTACTAAAATTGTCCAAATTGTATAATCTGCTTTCATCTATCTAGAGTGTACATGCCAGTTTATATGTTATTAATCATTTCTAAATGTTCTTTTCCAGCTTGGTTATAACCCCATTATCTCCGTGGAACTCCCTGAGCACCACAGATACCTTTGTGGCAATTGTTTGAACGCCTTTAATAGAAGGGTAGAACACTGTGTCATTGTAAAGTCTCTATTGACTGATTTATCTTTTTATTTCAAGGTGCTTTGAATGCAGAATATCTTTGATCACATTAAACACTGTGCTTGTAAATTAATGTTGAATATATTTATAGTCTTACATTCTTTGTTCCAGAATATAGTTAAGATTTTTTGAAGCAATCTGTCCTCTAAGGAGCTATTGATATTTATTAGATGAGGTCAGAAACCCATTTAGTGGGGGGCTAATTATTCTCCATTGTTGAGGCAAGTATCCTAGTCCATGAATTCACCGAATTTATGTGTTTCCAAGTCTGGTGAGTAAATGTAGACACTGTTCATGACCAGCAGGTATTTTGCAATCTTAAGAGTTCTCAAACTCAGTGCTTTATAGTGCCCAGTTGAATCTGCCAGAGATATTGCCAGGTGATTTTTCTATTATTGTTTTTGGTGGTTTATTATTTCATGAGATAATTTCAACTATAAGAATTCCAATCATAAAATTGAATGAAGGTAAAATTTAGTGGGTTAAAGGGAAAAAAGTCAATTAAGTCATTGATTGATATTGATGGGATCAATATCAATGTTGGTGAAAATTGTCCTGCACATGAGCCAGAAGTAGAAATGTTTGTATGTTTGTTTTTACCAGTGTGGAAGTTTGGTTTCAGAATGAAAAATTCTGTAGATAATGATATAAAATGTGTAACTGAGATTGGTGACTGATATAGTGGGGAATCATATTCAGGGCTCTATGAGGCCATAGTCACCTTGATACCCAAACCAAACAAAGATTCAACACAAAAAGAGAATTACAGATCAATTTCTGTCATGAACATTGATGCAAAAATTTCAATAAAATGCTTACAAACTGAATCCAAGAACACATCAAGAAGATCCTACACCATGATCCAGTAGGCTTCAGAGATGCGGGATGGTTCCACATACGAAAAGTAGTCAATGTAATTCACTATGTAAAAAAACACTATGTAAAAAGAAAAAAAAATCCACATGATTATTTCACTAGATAGCAAAAAAGCCTTTGACATGTAACATTTTTAACTAGCCATTGACTTTGATTTGGAATATTTTATAATTCATTAAGTGTATATCAGACAAATAGAAATTGTACCTGTAAAACTCATGAATATGAATCTTGCCTAAAATTACTAAAAAGGATCTGTGACAATAATAAAATATAATCCTGAAATTCTGGTACACAGTGATGAATAGTGTGAATGAGTTTGCAGTCTTATTTACGCAGTCTTTCCCAGACTGGAATACATGTCACCCTGTGATACCTATAAAACAGTAGCATTATTGTATATGAATTACACATATTTAAATATGGATGTACTTTAACTATTTATAAGAGTCAAAGAGTTTGAATTTTACAGATATGTGACAGAATTATTTTTCACTTGAGAAATATAAATAAAGTATGATATCCACATTTAAAAAAAACCCAGAAGCCTGAGTAATTACAATAGAAATGCTCAGTCATTGATTATATCACCAATTTGCTTCATTTTGCTTCATAAATAAAAAATTTACATCGTTCAACTTTGGAATTATCATAGAAATGGTTACATATAGTGAAGATATAAAAAAGATGTTCACAAACTGTCAGAGAGTCCAGTATCATAATTAAAAAAATCTTCATAACAAAATAGAAATAAATGGAAGTTATTGTCCCATATGCCAAGAACCTATATGTATGTATGTGTGTGTGTATACACATATACATATATGCAAATTTTGACATATGATTATGTGTACATAGGCACATATGCACATACATGTATATATGTGTATATGCATATATGTGTGCAGATGTATGTGTATGTACATATTTCACAAGTATATGTGTATGCATATATATGTACATGTAGGTATGTATATATCTTTAAATGTATTTATATATGTACATATCTAATGTGTATTTGTGTATATATAAGCATATGTGAATATAATATGTGTTTACATAAATGCATATACATATAATTGTGAGTTTATATTTATATGTTTCTATATGTCTATATAGATAATGTGTTTGTGTGATAATTCTATACCTACTCCTTCAGTCTTTGAGTAGAACATAATATCCAACAACAAAAACACTGATTACTTCATGAGTATTAATTGACACATTTACACAATAGATTTTATGTTCATGGATGAAACAGGTCTATGTAGATTTATGGTGATATTTTCACCATTGGTTACCAAAAGCCTTTAGTAGAAAGAAAAGCTAATTCCATAGAAATTGCACACTATTAATATTGTATACATATTTACTTAGTTTTGGATTTATAGTACATTAGGAAATTTATACTGAAGACTGATTGCAGTGGTCATGAGATATTTTCATGACATGGGATATCGCAATGATGCATACTAAATTAACTTAAGAATTGAAACACTTGACAATTTGCATGAGGCTATTAGTATGGTAAATTTTTGCAATATAGTTCTCTGATTCTATGAAAACATCAGCTGCCAAGTACTATACTTGATTATGAATTTACACTCTATTCATTTCAGCAATTATATTTGATTTCTATGGTTTGCTAAGTTAATATTTATGACCTTTCTTGCTTCCCACATCAAACTTTATCAATTTCTCATCCATAGTTTGTCACTACTCAGCTACTCAGTTTGCATATGTAATTATTCAAATAAACAGAAAATTAACAAAAAGAAAAACAAATAAAAAAGCATTTAGCAAATTTTATAATCGGTTTCAACACAGTTTTGGGTAACTGGAGAGCAATTGGGTTGCATTGACTTTATAGATCCTTTCTGAATATCCATTCACTCAGTATATGGTATCTGAATCCATACTCTGGTTCCCCTATTTAATATTTTTCATACATCAGATCACAACACAGGCCAAAATCTTTGCCTTGAATGCAATCACATTGTGGCAAAGGCAGAAAAAGAACAAAAAAATTAAACAGTATAAAAGTTAAAATTAACACTTGCTTGTATAAATGCAATCAAAATGCTATAGTCATGATTTTGATGAACTGAGCTTCACATGCCAACAAAGCTTTTAAAAATGGGAAAATGCAGGTAAATTTTAGGATGATTGTTGGACAGTAAAATGGGTAACTTCTGAGTCTCTTATAGGCATATCCATCTTGAATCTCTTTGATGTCAAAAGTACACTGAGGAATTTTTGCAGAGCAGTCATGACTATGATTTCACACCCATCAGTGAGGACCTGATGAGTCTTCTTTAATTTATTGATTTCATGAACTGCATCAACCTCTCTATGTATTCTATGTATACTAAGTGAAAAGAATCCATGCGTCCCCACCTCTGCAAGCCTCTATTATAACTAGCAGCAAGTATATTAGGATATAAGGTATGACCTGGCAACAACATTATGTCACAGAAAGACATATTAGTTAACTCCTAAATTTCATTTTGAAGTAAGAAAAATATCCTGTATATGAAAATCAATCATACATTATAGCCCAATGTACTTGAGAAGCACTGATTACACTGTATTCTGAATTCTTATTGTATTATGGTCACTACCTTTTACTGTTGTCATTGTTGTTAGCACACTTCATTCATCTGCAAAGATAAAGACCGAGTATCCCGAGAGAACACAGTATGACAAAGATTAAACTGAGCATAAGAAGAGAAAGATTTCACTACTTGTCCAAGTTAATTTACATTTTTATGAGACAAAATACCTAACCAATGACAGCTTAAAAGATGTCAAATGGTTAATTCTGGCTTACATTTCTAAGATAATACAGATTACAAGGGTGGGGAATATGTGACATCGGGAGCCTGAGGCAGGGTGGTCATAACACATTGACAGTCAGGAAGCAGACAGAGAACAGAAGTGGGATAAGACTGGAAAATCCCAGGTCCTGTCTTCAGAAACCTATTCCCTCCAGCAAGGCGCTACCTCCCAACAGATTCCAGAACCTTCTCAAATAGCACCACCAGCTGGAGACAAAATGTGCAAACACATGAAGCTATAGAAGACATTTGATATTCAAACCACAGCATTTCTATTTCTAGAAGTAATTGGTTTGAACTATAATATTTGATTTCTACCAATGGAGAAATTGGGCTGAATAATAGTGAACACATTCTGCACAGAAAAATTCAGAGACAAACAGGTGAGCCTTGCCTTTCTACAAATGAAAGCTTATCCCAACTTTGAATTACCATAGTAAAATTGAACAAGAAAGAACAGAAATTTATTTCACAATACAATGGGGAGAAGAATCACACCATGCATTCCTCATTCATCACAGCTGCTATCATGAAGTAGCTAACAGAATTAAATCCTGCTCATGATAACTAGGTAGGCCCCATATTTGAGGTCTCCTGTGGATTATGATTAAATTCTTTAAGGAATTGAGTCTATCTGTAAAGTTATAGCATGTTTATTAGCTACAAATTCACCAAGTTAGTAGGAAATATGTCTAGCCCTAGCAAATCTGGCAGTAATATTTATAGGTTTTTATCACTTTATCTCAAAATTCCACAATGCCTTCAACAAATACAAAAAGAGATGTGATTTTATTGATCTCACAGGGTGGATGAACTGACATTAAAAATGGTCAGGGAGGTTTGAGAAACAACTTAACGTATAGAGAATACAATTCTTTCATAAACTTCACTCTGTTTGACCCTGACGACTTCCCTTATGAACAATTTCTGCAGAGCATAGTATTTCTTTGTTGAAAAAAAAAAAACTTATTTAAGTTATGTACATCCAATAGGATTAAGTAACCTTTATTTATATATGAGTGCTTAAAATATTAATTTTTAGTTATTTTCATACTCACAGATTTTCTTTTGTCATTCACTACTCCTAAAAGAAGAAAAGCTTATGAGAAAGCTTTGTCAACTTCTTTAGTTTTGCTTGTCTCTTTCCTTAAGGTTGGGAATGCTGCATGTTAGAAACTAACCACTTAATGTGTGTTCATTGAATAAATGAGTAAAGAAATTAGTGAATTCCATATGCTTTAAATTTTATAATAGTCATAGTTGATGATATCAGATAAAGAAGTAGTTTATCTGATGATATCAGATAAAGAAGTTTATGGGATTGACCAGCTCTGTGACATTACTTTTATGAACTTGTTATTTAATAGATATTTGTTTATTATCTTTCATGTGGAAAGCAAGCTACAGGAGTCATGGCAAATCATTGATCTTCCTAAATGTATCATGAAGAAATTAAAATTGTCCACATACAATATATCTTCTCTAAATAATCTAAATAATGTCTCTTCTAGTTTACATAAACTTTGGTGACAATAAACCTGAAACCTGTGACGTTAGACACATGATTTAAATAGCAACTGATCAGCCATCTGATCTCCTTGACAACTACAGATCAGAAACATATCTAGAAAGCAAAATCTTTTCTTCATTACAAGAACTGGATCCTACAGATAATTATATAATTTCCATTTCATACTCCTAATCTGTGGTTACAGATCAAGAGGCTATTTAAGGAATAACCAAGAGGAATTTAAGTTTATTTATGGACATATTTGTTTCCTTTTGTGTTTAGCCCTCATTTAGTGCTCTTACTCATTTTTCTATTATTTCATGAGTTTTTCTTATTCATTTGCAGAACTTATGCAATGTGTACGTATAAGATTATCAAGGAATTAATTCAAGAAAATTAAATCATCAAATATCAATTATTTAATTACAAATAAGAAAGTGTTGCTATTTATCCTTTACAGAAAATTATATTACTACCCTCCCCGCTGTTCCATGGACCCTCATTGTCAGTGTTCTCAGATGTTACCCAGATATAGGCTAGACTTGCGGTTCTGACTCAATTCTTCTCATGATTTGTTGTTCATAGATATATCAAAAACACATTATCATAATTCATACCACCCTATAATGTTTCTGCTGGGGAAATATTTGATTTTCTTATTCAGAATTTATATAAATAATTTGGACTTTGGAAATATATTACAGAGTCTTTTTTTTTACAATGTATCAAATATCTTTTGGGACTATAATGAAAGTAATATCCAATTTCCAATTTGCAAATTTGAGATTACAACAATTTTCTCTGTAAGTTGCCTGAATTATAATTGATATATCTACAAATTCTAAAATACTACATTATGTCCCTTGTTTATTGCTAATTAAATCTGTACATTGCAGTGCGTGTTCTACATAATCACAGATATTCCCCACTGTTCTGAAATGCAGTTTCTTTATGTAAGAATGCAGATTTGACTAGCACTCTGTGGTGGCCATATTTCCGAAAGGTTGCCATCCACAGTTTTTTCTTTCTTTTTCTTCTTCTTTTTCTTTAAATTTTTTCTGTTTATTTAAATTATTGACATTGTTTATTTATATTCAATTTGTAATTTTGACTTATTTTTGAAGACGTTATGGCTATATGAAATGAAATATGATTATTTATATTCCCATATTCTACCTCTAACACTTGTGATATCTCTTCCAACAAGTTCTCCCCAGCTTCATGTCTTTTTTAATTTTTTATTATTCACTAAGTTCAATTAATGGTGTTCATATGTATATAGATTTGGGAAATCTATTGGAAAACCAGATCAATGGAAAAACACTAATCACCATACTCTCAAAGATGATTAAATTCTTTCTTCTTCAGCAAATATACATTGCCAATAGCTCCTCAGTAGGGGTGACCTGGGATCATTAACTTTGTCTATGCCAGGATGCACACTGCCTTGATCTTTTGTAGCTATTGTGTTTGCTGGTAATCACATCTGCTGTGAGTCCATGAGTGGGAAGATAGCCAGGTCATACCCAGGAGCCATCATTTCATAGCAACGCTTTCTTATCCTCTGCCTGTTATATTCCTTCAACCTCCTCATCCATAATGTTTCCTGAAACTTGATGGTGATGAGATTAATATAGATGTCTGATCTCGAGCTGAGCACTTAGCCTTTATTCTTAGCATTGTGACTAGTCATGCATGTCTCCAATTACTGTTGCTTCCTCCAAAAGAAGCCTCTTTGACCAGGGTTGAGAGCAGCCCAGGATCATGGATATTGATATAAATATTTAGAAGTTACTTTAACAGCATGACTAGTGAAAATAACAGTAAAGGGTTCTATTCCATGGCCTATGACTTTCTCAGAAATGGGCTTTTGAGAAGGTGTACAGTATCAAGAATGGAAGTCCTCCCTGTGGAGCTGGGCTCAAATCTTGTCTTTTGGGTGGATCTATATATTGATCCACAAATCAAGGGATACACTAGATGCAGAACATTGTACCATTATATCATAGAAAGATGATGTCATTTCTTTTATATTTTTATTTTATATTTTGTTTTAAAATCATGAACTCCAAACTCCTGTGGAATATATGGTGGGTTTTGTTGTTTCTGTTGTTTTGTTTTGTTTTGTTTATGCTTATTGTTGTTTGCTTGTTTTACCAGCATTTAACTTCATTGTTATGAAGTAAGTGAAGAGAAAAATAAAGACGAAATCCCAGTTGTCTGGACAACTGTACCAGCTGCATTCTCCTTCAAACAGGTGTTAGGCATTACTTTTTTTCATCAGTGAAATTAGTCATCCACAAAATTACTTTTGTCTATTTAAAATATTTAATCATCAGGGAGAACATAGATTTTTCTGTTACACAGTTAAAATATAAAAATCTCCACTCATAATTTAATATCTGGACCCAAGGACATCACATAACTGATGACATTGCTTATAACTAGTAATATGATGGCCTCTGCTAACTACAAACCCTTGTCAAATTTTTAAAATAATAATAAGATTGTGGACTTCATCCTCTTAATATCCAATTTGAGAGAATTCTGTTATTTTGCACAGGATTTCTCAAAGTTGTAAACATGTGAAAAAGATGTCAGGGATTTCTCAAGCTTCACTGTATCATTTGTCCCCCACAGGTCATGAGCTATAAGATGTTAACCAAAATTAATTGCTTAAGAAATAATCATCTCCGGTTAAAAAAATTAATGACAATGTACTTGTCAAGAAATAGAAAACACTTCAGTACTGGAATACCAACATTTCTGATTGACCTGTTTCATGATATTTTGAAGCAATAAAATATTGGAAACTGGTAAATTAAAGTGAAAGTAAACTATTTCTACCTCTCCTTAATAGACAGTTTAGATATAAGTTTGGTATAACCAATGAAAGTAGCTTATTACTGAGACATACTGAAACATTAAGCAAACAGGCACACACAAGAAATGAGAAAAATGAACAAATTCTATAGTCTTTATTTTTAAATGTCCCAAATGATGTTTCTTATGTGTAGTTTCATAAATATATAGTGTTGAAATAAAATTTTTAAATATTATAGGCATCTAAGAGAAAGCCTTTTAGAGAAGAAAATTATTCCAAAGAGATTGGGGATACAACCAGGAGATAAAATGTTTGCAAACTACCCACAGTACGCTGTGTTCAATGTTTACCACCACATCACACACACACACACATACACACACACACACACACACACACACACAGAGCTAGAAAGAGAGAGAGACACGCACACAGAGAGTAAAAGTGAGGCAGATAGACACAGAGAAAGAGAGAGACAGAGAGAAGGGGGGACACAGAGAGATAAATACGTGCACACCGATACACATCTACACAGAGACGTATATACAGTAACACACACTCACACACAAGTAACAGCTAAACCTGACTTTCCTTGAAAATAAGCGTCATGTTACAGATGAGTTAAACTGAGGTAAGTAGAGCTGTTGCTTGAATGTCTACAAAACAAGGTCATCTCATGTTACCAATGAATGGGATACCTTGCAATGTAACTGAAGATACATGAAAAAGATGCATGTCATAGAAAGCTATATTTAGTGATTGCTCTTACCATAGTTAACAGTTTTTTCCCCAGTATATCTGAATATCATGGTTGGAAGATGGCTCAGTGGTTAAAAGTGTTTGTTGCTATTCCAGAATACCCAAGTTTGATTTCCAGCAAACACGCTGAGCAGCTCACAACTTTCTGTAGCTCCAGCTCCAGGAGTTAAAATGCCCTACTCTGGATACCAGTAACACATATTTGCCACACATGCATACACATAATTAAAATCATCTTTTAAAATTGATATCTTTTAAGAGAAAAAGAACATTTAATTGAATCAGAGTGGGAGCCGTTTGGGAAACAATCCTTTGAATTAATTCATCTTATATTTTAAAATTTTTACTATTGTGTTTAGACTATAGGGACACATTTCTTGAATAAAAAGAAAAAATTTACTTGAGACTTTCCTTGTTTTGATCATGTAGTCTCACAAAACAGGCAACTGTATTTTTAGGCTAATTTTAAGACTGTTATATAATCCAGGAAGTAATTTTTCTCTTAGATCTACTATAGTACAGTGCCTAAGAGGAACAGAGACCACTCTACTTGCTAAAATCATAAGCAGTCTGCAGACAGTCTACCAGAAGCACACAGAATGGAGGCTGCCTAGAAGATCAAACCTGAGCAATGGCAGGAGGAACATGCTGGGAAGAACAACAGCATGCACATTGTAACTTCCTTTTCAGCAAATGCGCAACTTGCAAAATCCTAAAGACCTAAGGCATGTGTGAAGACACATCCACGAGCACAATGAAGTGCTCCAACCTGACTCAGCCCCGGTCTTGGAGTCCTGTTCTCTGAATAATGATTTATTTGTGAGTACTGGCTGACTTGTTTTAGGACACTCAGTAGCATTGCTATCCTGTATCCATTAGATGAAAACGGGCAAGCTTCTTTATTCTATTCAGTTTCTTCCAGTTATAGATATCACAACATAAATACACAGCAGTTTATGTAAAAAATATATTAAAATACATCTCACCCAGTAGTCATACAGCAAAATAAATTCAGACGTCTCCAGATGACTCCAGGAAACTAACATTTATTTAGCTGAGAGTCGATGTTTTATTTAATATGAGAAAAGAACATACCGGCTTTAGAAAATTTGCCCCGAGACTCTTAATTCTATCTAACTCAAAACACGCGGTACTTCAAAGCTCCATGCTTTCTTTTTAATATTTGCTAATTAAGTGAAAAAGCTATAACACTATATCTCTTTCAAAGCTCGCAAGAGCAATGGAGGGGGGCACACTGGCATAAGTTTCAGCATCAAAAATTTCTCATTTCTTTTTTCTGTAAGATATTATTTTTAAAGACACAATTCTCAAAGCAAGTCACATGTATGAATAATTGGAACAACAGGGGCTCAAAAGTTAGTAATAGAAACCAATGTCAGAAACGTAGCAACTCTAAAGTCTGTATCATCAGCAGCATTATATTAAAATTGCCAATGACACTGTGCATAAGAGATCCATTATGCTGTAAAATGGAGACTCCGTGCACACAGAAACGTATGCATCAAAACATAAATGAAGCGCTGAATTTAATTACAGTGCTTTCTGTTTGGTATTTTCTTGCATTTAAAAAGAATCGGGGAACTAACAAGTGTTTTATTTGAGCATGATGCTCAGAATCTTGAGGTTATTAGACATGGTCTGTTAAGAAAAAAAATATTTTGAGGTTCTTATATGGTCATATCGACCCTAATGACTATTGTGAAGACGGGGTTAATGATTATTCAGAAACACAATGATATCTAAAGATCATAGAGTTGACTACGTGGCAGAATTCAAAGTGATGGCAAAGTGGCCATCAGCATGAAAGTATGCAGGATATAGTATGAAGCATCCAACCTACTCCAAGTAACTTTTCCTTTATGCCCATATATTAATGTATCTCTCCGCCCTCGATAGAGAGACTTTTCTTTGAAGAAAGAGTCGAATATGCCACAAGTGGCCAAGGGTCAGAGACACTGGGTCACTCTGATATAAATGAAATATCCATATTGCTACCCTTGCTCCATGGCTAGAGGGAGAGAGGAGAGAAAATGTCTAAGGCAGAGGCAGTGGACAAGTATAAGCAAACAGTGTCCTCTGGATGAGCAAGGCAGCTGTAATATGAATTCACAGCTGTTGTGTCAACACGCATAAAACGTGTACAAACTCAAGTCTGACCAAAGCCCAGCATGCAGTGGGTGGCTGGCAAAAAGCCCCTCCCATCTGTGAGACACTATTGACAACTGATAGCTGCTGAGGAAGGGAGAAATACTCTTTATCTAAGATAGTATTAACGTATTACTCAAGCTCCACAAAGACTATTGAGTAGTATGTTCACATTACACAGGAACTAAAATACCTGCATAAACTTGTATATAGATCACTTCACTTTCCTCTCAGCTTTCCACCTACTTTAGAAAGAGAACATATTCTTGGTACCCATTCCTGACCTATATCCCTTTGAACACTCAAAACATTATGTATGTGTGTGTGTGTATGTGTGTCTGTGTGTGTGTTTGTGTTTGTGTGTATGTCTGTGTGTGTATGTGTGTATGAATGTATGTATGTATATATGCTCATATATATCCCAGTGAGTTTGGGAAATTTCTGGAAAGCTGTACAAGGAATATATCTCTCTAGACTGCAGAAGTATTGCATTTCAGGAAGTATGAATTTTCTACTTAGAAAAGCCAGAAAATAAACATAATGATAATTTGGTAGAGAGTTAAGGCAGCATTTTTATTCGTTTAACAATTAACTGTTATGTGATGAGGAAGAAGCCTGAAACTCAGTCCAACAAAAGGCACTTCAGCAAATACTGCTCTAGGACCTTGGATTCACTGCAACATGAGTAAGTACTTGTCAGCTCTACCTGGGCGTAACACAAGCCTTGATCACTGCCAAAGGGGGTGAGAGACACACCTCATATATCAGACAGATTTAATTCACAGGGCCCATTTCACTGAATAATGAGAAAGTAGGGTAAAAGCCTAAATATGATAATGAGAAGTTTATAATATAGATTAAGAAGATAGCAATGTTGCCAGGAATACACAAGCTAGAAGAGAGCAAAAACTAATTTAGTACAGTAACAGCAAGATGATTATAAAACTTTTTGTATAAAATATAGTCATCATTTTTGTGGAAAATCATAAGCTAAAGAGAGATTCGAGGAAAACTTACCTGAACAAAATAACAAAGATAATAGACAAAAGAAAGAATGATAGCAATGAATTTATGGGTATAATAACAAAAGTCTTAGGATCTCTTGTGAATAGACACTGAATAGACTTAACATTCAGTTATTGAACCTTGAATTAGTAAAAATATCCCTTTCGCTCTCTGTAGATTTCTTTAGAAGCTCTCTAAATATCAGAATTTAATGTAAAAGATGAATGTTCTTGTAAAAAATAATAAAATTAGTGAAAATAAACAAACTTAAATCATCATATTATAATTATCATAAAAAATAGAAATTCTTGATAATATGGCTTGTAAAACATAACAACTTTAGAGAAAATGAGAATGGCATTTTTATATATCTCTATTCTTTGGAGGCATAATTATTTTAAATAAAATGTCTTCAGATATCTGGGAAATAAACAAGAAAGTACAGATGCCTACAGAGAAAAAGGGAAAACCTCCTGTAGGCATAAGAGTTTTGACAGTCAGCCCTCGGCAGAAGATATAAAAGTTACGACCAAATCATAAGGATGCCTTACCTCTGTGCCAATTATAATTTGTCTTTGCCAGATTTTCTTTCAAGTATGTAACTAAGAAAAGTGATAAGGGGGAAATTACATACTGAGAAGTGAATGATATTTTTCATAAATAGAAGGCTGGACAATAAGAATAAATTTGGACCAAGAACTACAGATGAGACATTATAAACCCAGGTCTGGGAGTAACGCATTCATGCTTATCTTAGGGCTGTGTGCTCTGATAGCCTAGGACAAGATGTGTCCCTCTATCTTAAAGCCAGCTCGTCATGAACATAGGCAAAGCAGTCAGCTCAGGAAAATGTAAACAATTAGAAGAAATGAATAAATCCCTTAAAGAGAGTCAAGAAAAACAAGCAAGCAATTGAAGGAAATGAACAAAACTGTTTAGGACCTCAAAGTGGAAATGAAAACCGTAAAGAAAACACAAACCAAGGGAATTTTGGAAATGAAAAATCTAGAAAAGCAAACAGAAACTACAGAGGCAAGCTACAACGTCAGAATACAAGAGATGGAAGAGCGACTCTCAGGTGTTGAAGACACTGTGCTCCTTCATTGTTGGTCAGAGATCAAACCTATACAGCCACTGTGGAGAGAAGTAAGGGCATTCCTCAGGAATTGGGAGCAAATTAGTCCAAAAAGAGTAAATATTTCACTTGAATGTTGAAGAATAGGCTAAATGTAATAAAAATGCCTGTCATTTCATGGAGGAACTGTCATGATAATAACTATGGTGACAGTCATGCCTTTCACATATGTGAAAGCACACTTCTCTAGAGACTCCAGTTCTTGAAACACTTATTTAGGAAAAGGATTATGAGTTTTCATTGTTTTAACTATTCCCAAATCAAACCAAAACCCACAACAATGTAAAAAAGAAAGCAAAATTCAAGCAAGTTCCATGCCTAACTGATCTAAAGTTCTGATCCTCATGATCCCCTCCAGGTGTATATATTTTCTGTGTTTCCATCTTTATTGAGTCATACAAGTCTGGGAGAAAAGACAAAAGACTAAATAGTGAACCCTTTCCTAAATTAAGCATGTGTTTTCTTTCACCTTCTCTATGTCTACTTTTTTTTTTATGCAGTACCCATATGGGGTTTTGCTTTCAAAAAGAGAAATGACGAAATAAAAGAAAGCATCATTTTAAAATCCAGGAAAGATGCTTAAATGTCCTTAAGAAGTGTCTTCTACTAGATAGCGCTTTCTGTATATGCCAGGAAAGCTTTACCCATGAAACTTCAACAATACGGTTGCCTAAATAATAGTTCCATAAGAACAGCTCTGCTGGACACGTGGGCCCAATTGATGAAAATTCTATAATATCAAACCCATAAGTGCAGACCAATAGACCTACCAGTGACTACTGACAGAATCAGTTGTCTCTAGGGACAAACAAGCTTCTTGTTTATATACTCCTAAATGATCCAGCTCTGAGAAAATCTGCAGATGAACAATAAGTTGAATACATATGTGTGTGTGTGTGTATTACAATATGTTTTATATATATATATATACATATATATATATATATAAAATTCTAAAAAGATAAATATTAAGTTATAAATAAGTAAGTAAATAAATAAATACTAAGGTAGTTTAACTGTTTTCTTTAAATGAGTCCTATTCTGGACATATCTCTATTTATAAAGCAAATATAGAAATAATGAATGAGCCCTTTTTTGTCCCTAGATTTTTCATTAGTGCCTTTCCTTTATGGTAAAATCTATATAATTAATATTGTCATTTAATGAAATTGAGTAATATGTTAGTCATTGAATTAATTTTCTTTAAGGTTACCATAAGTTCACAGAAGGCATTCTGTCTCATTTATCCAGGAACTCATGGCTGTTAAATGGGCAGCAATGTAAGTATGAAATTCAATGACCCTCAGGCTGCTCAATTATTCATTGCACTGCAAAAGATTAGTTTAAGTGGACATTATAACTCATGAGAAGGAAGAAGTTCTACAAATGACATGTAAAATGCAATAAGACTCTCTACCAACCAACTAGCATTTCCTCACTTGCCAACTTGTCTGTGGGATAAAAGTTGCTTCTATCACTTCAAGAGCCCACTATCTAAATCCTGAAATATAACACATTCTTCTAGTCTGTGCACATTTATTTCTCTCTAAGTCTAGCTAGACCTGCTTCTTAATACTTACCTCATATACTGCAAATAATCAGTGCAATAAACTACATGGTATATTTTCCATCATTTTTGTTATGTGATTAAACACCAGTGTCCTCAAAATGCAGGCTATCAATTCCCCTTTTGATCTGGTTGACCTCAAGATTCATAATTAACTACTTTGTTTTTCCTTAATATCTTTTTATTTAAGAAAAGATAAGTATAATTGTTCTTAAGAGTGAGGAGTTTTCCATACTATATTTTCTTGTCATGTATGTTAATCTTTGGCCATAAGCATTAGGTGGAGTTCTGAAATATAAATCAATACAGCAACAGCATTTCTTTTTTCTCATTTTTACTAGTTCTTTAATAATTCTATACTGCTTACTTTGATCACACTCAATCATGCTCCAAGCCATCAAAGATTCATTCCCCATTTTCTATGTCCCCAATTTTGTGTCCTGTTCTTGATTATTTGCTTTTAAACTGAACAAATCGAGTTTGTTCTCTTTTATATGTTCTTGGGTGTGTGACTTTCACTGGAGGCTCAAACCACCAATTAAAATAAACTGACTCTCCCACTCCCAGGAGCTATCAACTGCTAATAGCTTCTAAGCTAAAGGTGGGACTTCATACCACATCCCCTCTTCATGATGGAATTTTGTCTGTCCTTAGCCTGCCTGTCCTTAGTCTTGTGTACTTTGTCTCAAGTGTTATGAATTAATATGTACAATTGTCTTGCTTTATCCAGAAAATTATATTTCCTTGTAGTCATCCACTTCATTTGTATCTGACAATCTTTCCACCTCCGTTTTCACGACTCCTGAGTCTTAGGAAAAGAGGTTAGGATATTTAGAATTTGTGTGTGTTTATTTTTTCTCTTCTTGCCTTTGTGTATTCTGTGCTGTGAGAGTAACTGTACAAACATATCAAGAAGAAATACTATTTGTCTGATTCCTTGGCAGTTTAAAATGAACACAATAAGGTGACTATCTTACAGATTTTCTATATGTAATGAAAGAAATTTTAGTTAAAATTTACTGTGAGATGTTAAAGGTTTCTTTAAAAGATTATATCACAACCTGGTCTGGCTGTCCAATCACACAAAATTCGGCAAAATAACGCTTATTTGTTCTCATTTGTTTCCATTTTCTTTTCAGGAACTTACTACTTTGCAACACACTTCTTTCGTTATTGTGTTGTTTTGTGGTTTTTATTAATTTAAGTTTTATTTCTCATTCTACTCCAATGGTAAAAAAATTCAATCATAGATTCAATGGCTACCAAATGCATTAACTAAAAAGGAAATAAAGTATTCTAGGTAACCTAATTGGTCAATTCATTTTCAGTAAATCAATCATTCTGGGTACAGTTTTTCCTATTATTACAAGATGTTTTCCTGCACTACAGGACTATTGATATGATTAATAAAGAGGAGGAGCTAGGGAGATGGCTCTCTTGGTCAAATGCTTGCTACCCAGACATGAGAACTTCATTTTAGATACCTAGAAACTATGTAAAACAAAACAAAACAAAACAAAACAAAACAAAACAAAACAAAAACAGGCACAGCAACATTTATTGCACTACTGGCGAGATTGTTCAGACAGATTGGAGATGTCAAGTGTCCTGAAGGTACTGTTTGACAAAGTTAAAATGCTTGGATGACCTGGACTGACCCTTCAGAGCCCTTGTTGGAAATTTGCTGCACATCTTTCTCTTGCTCTTATATTCTTTACTATTAAAGGCCTCTCACTGGAAGCTAGAGCAGGGATAATGGAACAAAAGATGGTGTTCATAAGAATGAAAATAATAATAGTTCCCTTATAGAAAACAGCTATGCAGAAAGTTGAGTCTTCTATAGAATCTATTACTTAGACACACACTTAGATTATTACTGAATGATATTAGGAAGCAAAAGACACAGGAGCTCAGAAAAATTATTAAGGAGAAAAACCTAGTGAAATTTTAGAAGCTGACAAATTGTTAGTGAATTGTTAGGTTTTCATGTTCAGCTTTAGAAACAAAGAACCAGTCTGGGAAGGAAGAGACTTTGATCATATGGTCAAAGACAAACCTCGGAATCTTCCTGAAGGAAAAGTAAGCAGTTTTAGGAGCCCTAATATCTTTCTAACCCTTACAGAAGTGTAATAAAGATAGGAATTGTATTGAGAAAAGGGTTTGTGTCTTAAACACAGAGAGGAATGAACATTTTGACTTAGTGAACTGCTTGCCTTTCTGAGCAGACTTATTAGATCAGGACTTTTCTGATATTATAAAGACAATATATGCAAAGACAAAATATAGACCACCTTTACTTAAACAAAAGGCTGCACAATATTTCAAGAATCAAAGGAAAATCTGGTGGTCTTATGTTAAATATTAAAGAAGAACAAGGATCTTGGAGAAGGGATCTCTGTAGAAAGATACATTTGATGCAACACGTAGTAGGAAATAACTTATGTTCTAGTAACTCTATTCTAAACTCAAACAGAATCAAACTCAAATAGAATCATCCTGTCTGGCATTTCTGTAACTTCAAGGCTTTATGACACCAATCTTAAGGAAAACGATATTGAGTTAAAAGAAAATTGAGTTTATCATAATATTATTTTTTAGTTCTCAGGAGATTTGCTGTTTCTCACTTTGTCTCGTATGTCTTATATAATCAAGGAAAAATTTAGAAAAATTGTATTCTAAATGGCTAAGTAATCAATGATCAAAATCTTTGATGAAATGATATTGTGTATAAATAAATCCTGTGAGAGACACAGGTTGTCAGAGTAGGTAAAGTCATACTCAGATGAGCTTCCTCTCTGTCTGTCTCTGGTAAAATGAAACTAAGCTATGTCCTGTATCTGATTCTTCCTACACCACTCTTCCATCCTTTTAAGCCCTATCCTTACCTGGGACTGATCCTAGCAACAGGTGCATCTCTAGATCTCACTAGTCGTTTAGCCTAGCCAATTAGTTAACTTCAGAGTTAGTGAAAGATCTGTCTACAAAATATTAAATAGATGCTGGTTAAAAATGATCTCTGATTTTTATTATTGACCTTTAGGACCTTTGCTTGCACAATTGCATGTATGTGTCTACACACACACACACACACACACACACACAACTCATATATGCCCAGCATAAAGTAGTGAACAGGAGATAAACTCATATTCTTAAACTGAAATATCATTATTCAGTGATTCGTATTTTTAAGAAAAATACATTTTTAAAAATTGTGTAAAATTTAGAGTTACCAATCAAAGAAAGGAAAATAGTTTTCGAAAATATCAGATAGACTTTAAAATAAGCAAAAAAATTGGAAAACTTAGAGAGATAGTGTTATAGTGTACTTACAGCTGTGGACTCTAACCTTTTCTACCAGCTTGTGGTGCTTTGAAAATTTCCCTTATTCTATACTTCTTGGTTTCCATACTTTGAAATCAGAATTGTAAGCAGTGCATGTGTCATATGTTCATGTTAAGCTTAAACAAGGCAATATTTGAAAGATTAAGATTGAGGGCAGCATCTGGGCATTGCAGAAAGGAGCCATGTTGTTATAGTGACACTGATACTGAATGAATGGATTTCATATCACCAAAAAGTAATTCATTTCCCTTGGCTATATTCAATCTAACCTTTACAGCGTGTTAATAGAACATGCCAGTGTTTTAAAATGAAGTAATAGTCACTGTGTTTTCAGAGCAGAAGAGGATTGGTTGCTTTGAAGATATCAAATTGAAGAATAAAGGAGATTTGGTGTGTATGCCCTGTATGCCCCATAAACATAAAAGCAAAGTTATATTAGGAAACTGTTCAATTTTTACAAAGTTCCTCAACACAGCATATACTTGAAGTGGCAATGAATCTGTGTTTGCACACAATCAAACTAGTCATATGAATCTAACATCAAGAATATTAAAAATCATTTTAAACATTTACAAAATATGTAAGTAAATATTTTTTAATACACATAGGTTATAGTGAACAAAGTGTTCAGATCCAAAGTCAGAGAGAATAGAAAACTTATATTTAATGGAAATATACTGTGTTACATAATGACCATTAGAGAAGGGGATGCAAGCAGAGTAAGCATACAATATTCTACAGCTAATATGTTGTTCTTAGAGCTGAATTTATACAGGAATTTATCTTACTGGCCCTTACAGATGGGGAATATCTTGAAATAAGCATTTAATTAAAATGAAAATTTATATTTGAAAGAAATTAAATTTCCTCATATGAATACCTATACTTGTGTTGCTGATGCATGAAAGGTAAAATAATGTAATTCTGGAGATAAAATAAAATTACAATGGAGCCACAGAGAGCCTAAGTCTCCTTTTGGAAAAAACTATATACAGCTTGACAATAAATTCTTATGCAATATCTTCTTCTCTATAATACAAGGACACAAAAGTACATGTACTTTGTGATGATAACTTTTGCTTCCCACACACTTGATTCCAAAGCACAATTCTGAATAATAAATATACCCACCTGTATATGTTTATGCTCCATAATTCTGTCAAGCGTATTTTTGTAATGTGCCCAACAATGCAGAAGTCAATAATTTAAAATTGTGCATTTGTGAACCTAGGCTAATACTAAAATTTTATATTTTCTGAGATTCCCAACTGAATGGATTTTGGAATAGTATTACTGAATTATATGACTCAGAAGCAACCAAAGAAAGATTACAACATCTGCAGAAAAAATGCAGAATGTTTGCAATTTCTGGATATTCTGAACTCTTTCTACATGCTAGCATTCATGCAGTCCATAGAAAGAGCAAGTATTTGTTAACATCATAGCATCATATATCTCAAAATGGAAGAGAGAATGTCTAATATATCTGTCATAAAGACATAGTGAAAGCTTAATATTGTTTGTATAAACCCAGACTTTATCATGGGTAGACATGAAATAGCACATTGTGCTTCATAAATATGAATAGATATTATCTGTAAATCAAAGAATAAAATTAGAGTAAATCATAATGTATTCACACATGCTAATTAGAAGGCTGTTGGTTTTGATGATCAAATAGTTTACAAATGTCATCTTGCTGAAGGTCACCCATTTCCCTGATACAAAAGTGAATCTGAATTTACTCCTCTGCCAATAAAATATTTAGATATGTTTCATGATGTCAGAAAATTGGCTTGCATCTTATACTCTTTCTGTTATGGGGTCTGAAGTATAAATATGATAATATTACGCCCATTAAATATATCTGTGTAATTCAGAAAGCACTGTTGATCAATATTACAATAGAAAAAAATCCCCATTAAAATGTATACATTTTTGTAATTACAAAAAAATTGTATTTTGTTTTGTAATAAGATAAGATGATGTCAACGTCTGAACTATAAATGCTTATTTTTTATTTTTAAAATACTTTAATTTTGTTTGAAATCAGTTTATATAGTAAGAGTTTTGCTTCGCAAATTTTGCCCATATTTTATTTTGATGGATTCTTTACTTCCCGCATAACCCTCAGATCCTTGTCCCCATTTCCCATTGTGTGCTTTTATCCTCAGTATTCATACTTTTAACTGAACAACTAGTCACCTCTTAGCATATACCCTAAGGATTCCATATTCCACTACAGCAACACTAGCTTTTCCCTGTTGATGCTGCTCCTTTACAACAGGGAGGAAATGAAATCAGTCCAGAAATTCTAGAGAGCAGAATGGAAAAGGAAAATGTAATACATATATACAGTAGAAATGTATTAAACAATCGAAGCATGAAATTATGAAAATTTCATGAAAATGGATGAAACGGATGAAACTAAAAATCATTACATTCGTTAACCTAAATCCAGGTGACAAAATTTTTTTAACAGTGTCTCATGCATCCTAGGCCGGCAACAAACTTGCTTGAGAAGAGAGAAAATCTTGAAATGATCTTATTTAATTTAATTTATTTATTTGATTGATTATTTGTTTTTAATTTTCTATGTCTCAGCAAGTATAAATGAATTTTGTTGTCACGCTTTACCCCAGTGACTCAGTTTTCATTTATACATTCAGTTTTTGAAAAATACAACTAATAAAACCTAATAAGATAAAACAAAAACTATCATATCAAAGTTGAATAAGACAAACCAACAGAAGAAAAAGAGGTCCAAGAAAATGCACAAGAATCAGAGACCTACTTGTTGGTACCCTCAGGATTCTCATAAGAACACTAAACTAGAAGCCCTAATATAAAGAGAGAGCACCTGGTATAGACTCTGAAAGCACTGTGTATACTGCTTCAGCCTCTGTGAGTCCGTGTGTTTTGGTCCTGTTGATTTAGAGGGCTTTGTTTTCTTAGTGTCTTCCTTCCCCTCTGGCTCTTATACTCTTTCCTTCACCTCTTCTTCAAGGGTTCCCTGAGCTCTGAAGAAAGGATGGAGACAGCCCATTGAGAGTTGAGTGTTCCAAGGTCTGTCACTCCATGCTTAAAGTCTGGCTGTGGGTCTCTCTATTTGTTCCCATCTGATGCAGGAAGAAGTTTCTCTGATGATGACTGAAATCCTCAAGTGATTAACAAATAGAATAATTTTATATGTCTCAATGGGATTTTATTCAACATCAAAATCTCCATCACATACAGTGACCCTTAAGTCAAATCAGTTAGTGGTTGATTACTCCTATCAGCTTTGTTTCACCATTGCCCTAGAATATAGGCAGGTAGTACATCATTATAAATAAAGGGTTTGTGGCTGGTGTCTTTGGGTTTCTACTGTTATGAAGAGTCACCATGACAATGGCAACTCTTATAAAGGAAATATATTTTGTCCTTAAAATATATGTATATGCTTTTAAATATAACTCCTCAGTCTGTATAGTGCTACCTGTGTATATGTTTTCAGGGCTAACCATTTGGTACTAGATAAGCAATTGGGGTGCTATTCCGTGGAATAGGTTATAGCTATGCTCTCAAAGATGGAACAATGGTTAGGAGTGCTTCCTGATAATCCCGAGGACGCCAGTTACATTCCTAACACCCACAGTTGCTAACTGTTCCAGTTCCGGGGCATCAGACACCCTCTTCTTGCCTCTGCTGTCACTGCACTCACAAGGACAGACATACACACACACACACACACACACACACACACACAGGAATAAAACATGAAACATAAACAAAGCTAACAAAAGAATAACATGTTGTCTTGAGAGTTGAAAGAGAAACTGAAGGCTCCAGGGAGATTGCCCATCCTCACTTTATCTGTTTCATTTTTTAAGGGTTACATCATGCTTTATACATGAGGAGTTAATAAATGGTGGCTGAATGAATATAAGAATAAATAAACAGTACCAAGGGAAAGACAAAAGTCTACATTTGACTATGAGAACACATTTTATTATTTTATTTTATTTTTTAATGTTTAAACAGTGGGTCATACTACAGTACTTTCGCATAAACGTGTCATATACACATGCCCATGTTTACTTCTCTGCCATCCTTACAAACATTCCTCCCATCTTCTTCCCAGGACCTTTTCTTTTTTGAGTATTATTTTTATAACAACAATAATTTTAGAATGTGTTAATTGTACAACTTAATGGACTTCATCATGATATTGGCATATGCGTGGATAATGTAAGTTGATCATAGTCAGCCCCAGATCCTTCCTCATGTCTCTCTCCCAGAACTGCTGATTCTCTTCCTCTTCCTACCTCATGCCCTTTTTAAACAGGTTTAATTACAGGAACATGGGGAGGAGTTATTTATAGGGGCATAGGTATATCACCCATCTCTATTTCACATTGGTTTCAGCAGATTCGTGAATGACCTTTTAATTCCATTTTTAAAGTTTTTCTCTGCAATATATTTTCCTATCTGAGCATAAGTCATTCAAATGTTCCAAAAGGTACAGGGAAACCTGATACAATGTAAGTGTGAGCAGTGATCTTATCAGCCCCACACTGCTGACACAGATGAGGCTTTGGTATGAGAATCCACCTTTACCGTATTGAATTTCATAGGAAAATTTGTAGAAAGGGCTCTTACCCACCTTTTTGTATACAGCTATGCTGTATAACTGGTAATTACAGCAGAAATGATATATCAGTAAAAGTTGACATTTCTCATTGATTCTAGTTTTTAAAATGGCAGTACATATACTCAATTCTTTAATTAATATTTTCATGTGTGTGTGTACTATAGTACCTGCCTGTCTTGACACAAGGTTATGCAAAGCACTTGTAGTATCACATGCATTTATCTTACCCCCTTTAGTTTTGAAGTTATAATATAATTGCATTATTCCACCTTCACTTTTCTCCATTCAAATTCCCCCATATACCTCCCCTACCCTCTTTCAAGTCCATAGCCCTTTTTATTAATAAATTCATAACAACTTGCTCTGTCTCTATAAAGTCATTCATAGGTATATGTTCTGGGTTGACCATCTGCTATTAGTGATCTTTAATTAAAATTGTAAGCATATTAAACATTCTTTGAGGCTATCCTATCTATCTTTCTACAAATCCTCTTCACTTCTATGAATTTTTGTTTTTTAGCACCTTGAGTTATAATTGGTTTGGCCATATGTTTTCACTTACAAAGACTCTCTCAAACTGCATTCATTGTGTATATAACTGATACATAAAGTTAAATGTATCACTTACATAATACAATGTGAATTCACTTCTAGGAAGTTTATTATTGCAGAGTGTGTTTTTGCAGAAAGAATAGATTTAGTGGGCGTAGAAGCTCAGTCCTTTCTGAGGAACTGCAGTTTGCCACGTGCTGTGATTGTTTCCACAAAGAATGCAGATTCTATGATGTACTAAGCCCCTTTGGCAAGGAAATCATTTGCTCAAAACCATTAATCTATTCCGGTGACAAATTTTTCTTCTTAGCATATTGCTTAAAATTGAGTTCTATAACTTTTGCAAAATAATAAAATAAGCAAGTCTTATGAAGATCTAACTGTGATCTTAGGTCACATGAAAAATGATTGTTATGTGGTAGCTGAAATTTTGATGTTTCAGATGAATGCTTAGACTTTGTATAAATGTGTGTCTTTAAAGCATACATATTTTCATGCTTCCTAATTGATCTTACTTTAAGACTTCTGGTCATGAAATTATTTCTTGACCCTCACTAGTATGAAGCATGCACTATTTCTATTTGTGGGTGTGCCCAAGGCCAGGGCAAATGACATCGTTTTTCTTCTGTGCAATGTTATGTGCTTATCTGAGAGCTGAGGGAAGACAATACATTTGTATGTATTTTGCTTTCCTACAGGAGTCTTCTCACTGTCTCCTTTCATGAAGAAGAAAGAGTGAGAATGTAGGAGGGAAGGCAGAAGAGTGCAAGCCAGAGATGTCTTATCTCTTCTTCTGAGGACATTCTTCATATGAATTCGGGGATCTAGTCTTACCTCTTTCACTTTATTCCCATTAATAGACCCTAGGCTTAAATAAAGACAACTTTGGGAGATAAATTTTCAATGGACAGACTGAGGGTGAAACAAAGGTCAATGTAAAGTGAGCTCCTATCTGAAGTCTCTAAAGGAGAATTAATTTAATGTTTAGTTTCTAAGTGCCACTAGAATTCCTTAGCTCACAGCTTTCTCCCAGTTATCTGTATTATAATCCAGCAACAATGGTATACAAATGTCTTACATTTGTATCATGTGTGTTACTGAGAGAAAATCAAGCCTCTTAGTTCTTATTAGCATGCTGAAGTTTCACCAGTATTTTCCCTTTTTGTAAAATCAAAAACAAGAGCAAACAAACAAACAAAAATCCCTGAGATGGAAAGAAGACAAGTGATTTCACAATGCTCATCTTACATTAGAGGCTGAGTCTCCCAGGCAGAGTGTTTCCTCATCCATTGACATAATTGTGGGAACCATCTAGAGTTTCAATACGAGAAACAAAATAGTAACTGAAACTTTATTTGGCCTGAAAGCACATCAGGCTTCTATCTACTGGGGTCTTGTTCTGTTCATACTGAAAACCCAAAGGTGCTTTAACTCTGCACAATAAAATACTCCAGACTCACTGTTGTATGTTGCTTTATATATCAGAGTTTCCTATGGGCACCAATGACCTGCAAACATCAGCAATGTGCTATCATGCCTGCAACTCTGACACCTTGGGTTGCCATCCCTAAGCTGTGGGTTCCTTCAGTTGACACACTGCTTAGCTGCTGGCATGACAAGTAGTTTTCCTTGTGGAGTGCCACTAAACCACTATTGATTTTGGCTGCATGGGAAAAAGCAAGCTGCTATCTTGTTATCATCTCTCTTGCATTGGTTTTTGGACTTCTGTTAGACTTAAGCAACTGTCTAACCATGGTGTAACATAACTAGGAATTCCATTTGTATGTACTCAAAAGATAATAAGTCAAATTTTTTTTGTTGTTCCTTTTGCTTACAAATATATTATATGTGTTACCTGCATTCATGTCAATGTACCTCCTGTGTACTCTGTGCACACAGAAGCCAGAAGCAAACTTCAGTTTCCCTAGTGCTAGAGTTGCAGACAGTTGTGAGCACCATGTGGTGCTAAGAGTCAAATCCAGATCTTCTGGAAGAGCAGTCAGTTCTCTCAGTTGCTGAGCCATGTCTCTAGCCTCTCCTTTTACCTTCTTAATCCAATGAATTCATTAATTTTATTACGCTTGTTTGTACTTTAGAAACTTGCTGTAATTATTTGCTAATTCCAATTTTGTTTATATTGTTGTGGGTGAGTTTGAGGTTTTCACTTTAATCCACACAGGTTTTTATCTTCTATAATCAAGACAATTTTACTACATATACTACAATCTGCGTAACTTCTATTTCTTTTCCTTGTCTTACTGAGTTACTTTTGATGACTTTTTGTGTTTTTGCCTCCTTATTAAATAAGGCAATGATGAAGCGTTCTTTCTAGCTTTTGTGCGCATACCCGTGGCGGTACAGAACAAATGTGAATTCTCGTAGTCACGCATTCTTATGCTATACTAAAAACTGTCACTCTTAGAAGAAGAATACACAGTGCATATAATCCTCCCTGAGACATTACTAAACAAGATGTCTTTATTTCAAGGCTTACGTTTCAATATTGTCTTCTGTTTGTAACGTATAAGGATTAAAAAGAAAAGCAGGGAAATTGAGAAAGAGGAGCTTGCCATTTAAAAGCTCGTTACTGTTGCATCTGCACCACAGCCCTTGACTCATTTCTGTGCAACACAGCAGTGAGTTCACATGCCTCATTTTTCATCTTTACTCCAGAGCACAAAGGAGTTGATTTTATTTATTTCATTTTACAGGGGAAAAAAACGAATGCCCAGGGGTTTTTAGCAAAATATTTCTTCCACTACTCTTATAGTGTGTAATTACATGAAGCAATTTGTTCAGACTTCTTTTTTGTCTAAAAGTGTAATATAATTCACGCCTCTTCTCTGAGGCTCAGTCACTCTACCCTTATATCATTAGTGCTGAATATTTGGTAGGATCTTATGTCAGATATCTTCATTGGAGAAATGAATCACAAATTGATGAAAACATGAGAAGGTACTTGAGACGAGAATGATGGAATAAAAGAGAGAAAAAGCAACTGATGGCCAGCATATGGAATCTTAATGTGCGCCATGTTAGGCGTATTTGTCAAAGAGAGAGAGCTATGTAATATGGGAACAGGACCCAGAAGGAACAGACATTTTCCTAGAACATTCTCCCAGTAGCTTTCTTGTTTTGCTCTAGTTGTCTGTTGACAGAAACTAATAATTATTTCAGATTAACACATGAATTGAATGTTAATTGACTTCCTTGAAGTGTTGATTTAAAATGATTGACTAGACTAGCAACTAATCTAAAAGCCCATTATCAGCTCTTGGAAAGAGCAGATAGTCCAGAAGAAACAAAACTTCATATGTTTTTGTTTTAATTCACTTATCTTTTATTTAAGAATAAATGAAGAGAGGTTTACCCTATATGACAAAACACTGTGCTGGGTTACCAGATCAAAAGAAATAATAATAAATAAGAAAAAATTAAATGTGCTGTCTATATATAATACATAGTATTAATATAATAATATAATATATATTATTTATTATACATAACATATATAATATATATTATATATGTTATAATATGATACATGATCTATAAATAATACAGCAATATTACTGTATCATTTTAATAATACTTTGAAAAGTTATTAGATTCTTTAGAAACTAAACATTAACATATATTTCTGAAAGTAATTAAATAAGCAGAAGTGTATGTAAAATACATTTTTTATATTATGAGTCATGAAACCAGTATATTTTGTTCCAAAACACTTATATGGCATTTGGGGATAATAAGATTATAATGTGCAGAAGTGTAAGAGAAAATGAAAATAATTTGTACTATAAAATAGAACAAAGCAAGAATGAAACATAAATTCTGATAATAAAATTCATAAAGGAGTACACTGTTGACATACACAAGATAACAAATAATGATCGTGTGACAGGGTGATATAGAGTCATGTAAATATTCTGAACATTTATGGGTATCATAACTGCTAAAAGGAGGCGTCTGCTGGGGTTTTAATCATAAAGATGCTCTTGCTGATCTCATCAAAATATGTGAAAGAAACAGGGATCATGATTCTGATGAATATGAGTTTTAACAGAGAATATATGAGGTAATGATTGCACATCAGAGGAAGGGCAAAGACTCTCAGTATGTCCACTACTCCATTCTCCATTTCCTAATGTTACTTGCTCATTTCTTTTGGTTCATGGACCTAGATCATAGGACATTATAATTAGTGCCTTAAATATTTGAAAAACATAAAGGGGATGATTATGAATATATAGGATCACGTTTATATTGAGAGTGTATTCATGGCAAAATATTTAGCTAGAGTAAGCTATTTTTTTTTCCTGTAGAAATCAAAGGATACTTTGAAATGGGCATATTGGTGTACATATTTATTCTAATTCCTCAGAAGCCTGACACAGATAGGTGGGAAGTCAAATTTAAACCCAGGTATAGAACTAGAGAGGACTGTCAGCTAGGGGTACATAACAGGACAATCCTCAAAAACAAACAACAGACAAACAAGATGACTAGTGCAATTCCTTTAGATTTTCTTAGATAATTGAAACAAAAGCTGTATACTTTAACAGTACAGAAAATTGTTCATATATTCATTAAATTCAGTGTCTTGCATATATACTATTATCCATAATGAAATAACTGTTTAAACTCAAATCAGAAAATAAATAATATTTGAGATTTTTTTCCAAAAAAATAAGGTGAAAGGCAAATTAGGAATAGATACAATGTCTCAATCCTTTGAAGGCACCCGGCAATTCTATCACAATGTTTAACCAGTAGTGAAAAAGAATAGAAAATATGTCTATGAATATACACATTTTCTAACAATCATATGAATAATTTAAATAAAACTAGGTCAGTGCATAATTGGCCATTCAATTTTTTTTAAATCAAAATTTGAAAGAAATATCCCTTAGTCATATTCTATTACAAATGGAAAATAAACTCAAACTGGATTATAGTACTGAAGTATAAAGCTACAGAAACATAATTTGGCAGAAGAATCAAACATATTCATTATTACAAGTGGGTGAAGTAGCATGGGAATTTTTGCAATTGATGTGGGGAGAAGATCAGCAATTATATGAAGGTACACAGATACTATGAATCCTTCCAATGTAAGTATCATTGTGAAACACCCTATGATTCCAGGCATTCATAGCTAAAGTTACCAACCACTGTTTACTTTGTTCGATTTTGTTGTTGTTTTCCTTTGGTTGTTGTTTTTGTTTGCTTTGTTTTTGGGTTTTTTTTTTTTTTTTTAACATTTACGAAAGAACAATTTAGGAATTCCTAAATGCTTGAGGACATGTGCTCACTACCAAATACCTCATGGGTCATATAAGCATTTAAATTCAACACTTGACAAGAGGGAAATCTACATATATGTAATTAACAAAATACAGAAATCAGTAAAAACAGATGGGGAGGGGACAGCTTCACTAACTGATATGATGCAACCTGAAAAACTGTTTTCTAACTGTATATGATTTTACCTGTCAGCCTCGTTCATGAGTGAAATTTCTTTTTGTGCAGTAAATGGTAGTTGCTGCAAAGACTCATGGAGAGTCAGGCCACTGAGAATAAAAGTTGCTGTGGCACAGTGACCCAGTGCTAAGCCATAAATGGAAGAAAAAATATCACACATCTATATGTAAGAATAAAGCTGCATAAATACCATGAATCCCTCCAGGACTTGGGGGAACATTACAGAAAAAAGGAAAGAAAAATGTAAATACTAAGGAAGGAGTGGAGTACTGCATAGCTAGGATATCAAGGATGTCTTCTTGGAGGGAAGAGTGAGAATGGAGAAGGAAGGAAGGAAGAGGCAGGGAAGAGGTAGGCTCCTGAGAATCAGGACTCTAATAAAACTTGCCTGATTCAGGAAGCTCAGAAAGTTAAAAGATTCATGAAGTCCCTCCATGACTATATCAGGGGCAAAATTGGTGTGGAAGAGGATAGTATTTGCATTGGAAGTGTCTACCAGCGGGGTAGAGACTTCCTGGTATTCCGTTTATTTGTTTTTTAACTTGTTGCCCATACTATGGTACTTCAGGTATCTCTGAGTCAGACCTCCTTCTGAAAGTATCACATTGCCCATGATCCTGTAAATCACCCTAGGAAAAGCATAGGTTCAACAAGCTAGACTTGAGGACAGATGTTTGTTTAGTGTGAGATTGGTCCTCTATCTGGGATAAATAGACATTTATCTCATGTGTTTCCAGAAGAAGTGATATACATGCAAACATTAATTCATGTATGTTAATTTACATAAGTAAATGTAAATTAATATAGCTATATGTAATTACATATTTATTTGCAGAAAGTTATACAGAATAACATAAACATACATTTTAACTCTGTGATCTGGTGGAGAGGAGAAATATAGTCAGCAAAGGAATGTTTACCATTTGTGTTTTAATTCATTTCTCAAGTAAAAAGAAAATAGAGCATACCTTATTTTAGAGATGAACAAGAAAGGTGGACAAAAACAAGAAAAGTATGAAGATCCTGAGTGTGAGGAGCATCACAGCGACGCCTTGTTGGGAATCACAAGAGCCAGATAACATAGTTGTTTCTAATATGGGGACTAATGTCAAGCCAAAGCATAAAGTATATATTCCTGACCAGAATGTATAGATAAATGACTAGGTTGATTAATAGAGGAAATAAATTGCCTATGTGTTAAATAATTGCAGATATATCTTTTAGATACTGGCTGAGCATTTTCACTTCTTTGGAAAAACAGAGAGTTCTCAAAGGGAAAGATAGCTCAACAATGAAAACTACCTTAAACACACTAACTCAGAAAGGTTGATGAGTCTTTTAAAATGCATTATCAACAGATAATTTCAAAATATCAAAATGATCTATGTGAGTTTGTAATGAAGCTTCCAACATGATGAATCCTCAGTGAATTACAAGTTAATGTGCTAGAGCATCTCACTTAGATGTTAGCATTAGGAATAGAAAGGGGAGTAAGGATTTCAGACGGTCCCTTAGCAGCTGATGTCTCCCTTGTAGACCATTACCTATACCAGAGACCTTTAGATTCCTTGTGTAGCAGAACGGAGTGAAATTGTCTTTTAAGTTACTTCTGTTGCTCACACTCTAACAGTTTATTCTAAACAAGAAAACTGTAAACTTTGTGCTTTCCTCATGTTTTCCTCCTTGCATCTGCATTAATTCACCTCCTTTGGACATTTTCAAATAAGTGATCCAAGTTATCAGAATAAAACATCACCAATAATTTGAGCACTTTCATCTGTAGTTCTTAATATGTGAAAAACACTATTACTTTAAAATTAAATTTAGCAATAGGTAGTAGGACAAGGATGCTTAATTTCTTTAAAATGGCATGCCCTGCTGCCTCTACTATTAGTCTGCACATTGCAAACTAGAAAAAATATACAATGTGCATCACTAGAACTTAAGTTTGCTTAATAAAATTCCAAGAAAATTAAATTCCTGCCTGAACTGGGCCCTAGGGCGATGATCGATCTAACTGTAAGTTTTACAGCTTAGATATAAACCTCTGAAATTGCTAGTTTGTAATGAAAACACTGACAGAACTTTTAAAGTCCATTTTTCCATTCTTGTTCTCATGAAGTTGTGCTAATGTAAGTTCTAGTTGATACTGGAAAGTTTTGGAAGCAGAAAGAACTTCCTACAATTTGTATTAATGGAGAATGCAATCCAGCGGTTCCTCCCAACAAGGAATTATAATTACTGACTGTACGTCTTTCTCCTGCAGTTAAAGGGACTAATTCTGGAATCATGGTTATAATAAAATAAAGCCCAATCCTATCATAGGCAGAATGAAGAGAATCTCAAATATTCTAACCTTACCTTCTTTCTGTCAAGTCCATTTTCCTCTATCTCCTTCCTTTCAAATGTATTCTGATACACAGAGCTGTTACTGTAAATCAGGGAAACTATATCCCCTACATTACATGGATGAATGATGTTGCCGTGTACTCATGGGGTTTTGCCTTTTTTTTTTACAATGACGTCAAAAGGCACTAAGGGAAGTCAGTATCACATCCCACGTTTCATTTATCCCATAATAGTGTCTAGAAATATACTGAAATGTATATTCCTACAAATGTACAATTCCTATAAACAAAGCTATAAGATCATTTTCTCAACATGGAACTCACACAGTATCTCACATACTATTCTAACGCTCATAACATTTGGTGGTGAAAAGGATGAATCTGGGGACTGAAAAGATGGCTTAAGGGATGAGTGTCTGCTGCACAGGCAGGAGGACCTGAACACATATCAAAAACTCAGCATGGACATGAACCTATGACCCCAACATTGCTGTGTGTAGTGGAGGCAGGAGAATTATCAGGGCTTACTGCTTAGCAGCTTAGTCAATATATGGTCAACTCAAGATCCAGTGAAAGACCCTGTCTCAAGGGAGTAAGTCCGTGAGTGACAGACAAGGACCTGCACGTGCATTGGTGCATGACTGTGTATAAACTACAAGCAAATTCACCTCAAAACACACAGAACTTAATTAAATAAGCATTTCTAGAGGTTTTGATATTAGCTGGCAAAGTTCAAGGTTGTTTTCTACTTCTTGGATTTCAGTACATTAGAGAGGAAAATGCATCGCCAGTCACTTGGCATTTATGGAACCAGTCATGGTCAACCAGCAACTGATGTCATAAATGGAAGCTTTTAACATTCAAAACATTTTTCTAGACAGGAGGTAATGTCCACTGTAAAATTTCTGTGTTCATGTAGATAAGAAAAAGTCGTTTTATTAAAGATGCAAGACTTTGCTTCAGATAACCATGCTTTCAAGAGATTTATTTAATGCCAAACACAGCAGCTTTTTTGCAAGTATTGCTACCAAAAAGCCCTTCAGGAATGCTGTGTTATATGGGATTGTGATGATGCATGAGTGGCTAAGAATTAGAAAATGAATGGAATTTTGATTTCAGGGTAATTCTCCTTTAGAATGCAAAATTACACGAGAATGTTCAAAGCCATGAAAACAGAAGTCTCTAAGTTTTACTGTAATATAAACAGATTGTCTCCAAATCTATGAAATTATTTTTCTTCTAAAAATCATACTTTACAATATTATAATAAATATAAATAAAATTTCCATAAAGGTTTTGTTGGAAATAAATAGATGCATATGCATAACTATTAAAGTTGCTTCTCATTTAAAGCCTTATTTTCTTCATTCCTTTTCTTTTTCTCATGGAAATCACATTTTTTTTCTTCATTTGGATACATGCCAAAAACACAAAAGCAACACAGAAAACTGCTAATATGAGTTAATCCACTAAAGTTGATCAAATACTGATCTGCCAGGATTCTGGAACATTCTTGTAATAGTTTATAGAGAACACAGCTCCCGTGAATTACCATGGCAATGCCTCTAAAATTCTACAATGTAAATGAGTCTGTCTCTCTGAGTTAACTACAGAAAGCTAATTGAAAAAACAAGGACATGGTGAACAGTTGGTGAAGGCACACCTACACAAGCACACAAAAGATCTCTTGGCCTTCATCCATTTCTGAGAATACAGTTCCTTGAATACACGCCTTCCAGATCATGTTCTCTATACCTGCAGACAGCTGCTGTTTTTTATTTTGAATACTGCACACACAATATAGTGTTTATTTTGAAGTAAAAATTAGTTCAGTTTCCTAAAATTTAACTTTTGAATATGTCTCCATGAATGTTTTTTTTTCAAAAATCGTCTGAGTTACTAAAAAATGAGAACTATTTTGCCAACATAAGCATCACACAATCAGATGGAGAGATGGCTTACCTGCTGTAGATATAGATGCGTATGTGTACGTAGATGTCAATTCACTAGATGCAGATGTTGATTAAAGCAGAGGACAGTTTATTCTCTTATCTAATTAAATCATCAGTTCTTGCCTGGAGCCCTGAAACCCCAGAGCATTTTAAACTCTTTACAATCTAGTCTTAATCCTTGAACTGGAAAGTTTCAACCTTCATACAATCTAGAACACTTAAACTGTTAGCCTAGATCCAGAAGGCTTCAGCCTTAGCCTTCTGAGACCTACTGCCTACTGAGCCACTCAGACTAGCTCCTTTTGGCCACGGACTCTTTCCTAGTTCAACTCACTCTCTATTTTGGGCTTCTTCTGCTGAATTCTAATGGGTCTCTGTGTCTTTCTCTGATTTCTTCCTATTCCATCCATCTTCTGTTACTGACTCTGTTCTAACTCTTCAATTTACTTTGTTAACTCATTCTTCCACTATAGTGGACCCACTGTAACTGCTATGTAGCTGACTCTTTAACTTACTCTATAACTGCTTCTCAACTCTCTCTCCTCAGCTAACTTTTCATCCTGCTTCAACTGTCTCTTCAACTAACTCTTCAGCTTGTTTCTCAACTGACTCTATTAACTGTTCTTCAACTCACTTTCTTCAACTGACTATTTCAATTGACCAACTCTAACTCCTATGTAATTCTCCTTAACTGAACAGAGAACCTGTCTTTTTTTATGAGAGTTGGACATGTCTTTACTCTGCTAAGTTTTCCTCTGATTAGTCACTTAGTCTGCCATTCACTCTGACTCATCTCAAATGCCACTTCCTGTGTGAGACTGAGTCCTGAGTTATGCTTCCTGTGTCTGCTTCCAATGTTTCTTTTTTTTCCCCCTAGGGATTGAAAGTGTGGATTACCACTGCCTTCTGAATACTGGGATTAAAGGTGCTTGCTACTACTGCTTTCTGGATACTGGATTAAAGGGGTGTCTACTTTCCATCTGGACCACACAGGCCTGTGAATGTAGCCCCTGGCATGTAGACCTTAGCTGGCACACAAGCCTATTCCCTTACACATGTTATGAGTACTAACTGCTCTTGGCCATCATTTCAAGTTCAGTTCTCATTGGGACATCTGGTAGTTCACAACTAACTCCCTGAACTGTAGCCTCTGGGGGAACAGATACCCTCTTCTGGCCTCTGCAGGTACTACATTCATGAACTAATTAACACAGACTCAGGCATACACACAATTAACAATAATAAGAATAAATACTTTTTTTAAAATACTAATATTTCTACTTTATTTTTCATAATTTTGCTTTTAAATTCTTCTCACACAGCGTGTTAATATTTGATTGGGCTAAAGGACCTAGGGCGCCGTTTTGTGAGAATCATCTGCATATCCCTCTGAGGCCGTTCTCACTTTCAGCTTAGGTTTCCTGTGCTAACTCTTTTCATGAGAAACAAAATACCACCTCAGAAAAACAGAGTGGCTGTCAAGAGTCAGGCAGAGATGTGATATGGTAATGCTAAATTAAGTGTAGAGAAAAGCCTCCTCCCTTACTCTGCTCCTGGAGGATGACCGCGTGAAGGCTCCAACAACAATGCCAGAGTGCTTAACGTCACATCATATTAATGAAATTTCCATCATATAGCTCAACCTAAAATAATCCTAGAAAGTTTCCTAGCACTAGAAAGTCCAACTATGTTCATAGAGGCTTTATTTATAGTAGAATGAAATTAGAAACAACCTAGATGCCCCTCAACTTAGTCCAAGCGTCATCAGAGAGGCTTCTTCCAGCAGCTGACAGGAGCAGATACAGAGGCCCACAGCCAAACACTGGGCAAAGCTTGAGAACCCTTTGGAAGAGGGGTAGGAGGGATAAAAATTAGGAACCAGAGGTTTTGAGGACACCAGAAGAACATACCCCATGGAGTTAGTGGACTAGTACTGTTAGGGACTCACAGAGACTGAAGTAATGGACACAGAGCCTGCTAGGCCCCCTACATGTACTTTAAGGTTGTTTGGTTTGGTGTTGGAGGGTCTCTGAACCTTTAACCTGTTCTTGGTACCTTGTTCTTGGGTGGCCTTGTCCAGTCGTGATGTAGGGGTCTGTGTCCTGCCTTGTCCCATTTTGTTAGGTCTTGCTAGATTTGGTACCCTGGGAGACCTGCTCTTTTCTGAGGGAAAGCAGCGGGGGCTGGATCTTGGGGAGAGGGAAGATAGTGGGAGTTGTAGATAGTGGAGGGAGGCGAGGCTGGGATCGGGATATATTATGAGAGAGAAAAAAAAGATTAATTTAAAAAAAACGAATTTAATCACTAAAACTTGGGGCCTCTATTTATGAGGAGACAATTCCACAAGGGGATTAGGGTTTTGTGAGAAAAGAGAAGATTGGAATGAATGGTTGACAACTGTCAATGTCTATGCCCAAGAAACCGCCAGGCCGCTTAACTTACTAAGTACTTTATGATAACAGGAACTTACCGTAGATAGAAAATCTGGTTTGAGATATACTTTCTATTATCGTTTACTCCTACTTTGTCATTTAGAATATATATAAACATAAATATATATACTTTATATGTATATACTTATACACACACACACACACACACACACACATATATACTTTAATAATATGTTCGGTTGTGAGTATGTGCAAGTGAATGCTGGTGCCTATGGATGCCATAAGTAAACAGTGGAGCCAATGGAGCTGGAGTTACAGGTGCTTGCGAGCCAGCTGTTGTGTATGCAGTGAGTTACATTCTAGACCTCTGTAGAGTCATGCAAACTCATATTGTCCAAGCCAATCTCTCCAACTTCCATAAAGGTCAGTTCTTGTGCCAGATTGCATAAAGTCCTTAGATATTTTGAGAACATTTTCTTATGCATCATTTCATGTCACCTTTTTAGTAATTCTAAACGGGCATTTTATTTCCTACTATTCTATTGGTAGGTAAACTGAAATTCTATGGATTTCAAATTGTGTAAAGTCTCACAGTTTGGAAACATAGTCTAAGGCTAGAGAACCATATATGAGAGGAAGCCGGACTTTTGCTTCTGTACACAGAGTCGTTCTCAGAAATAGCTCTGTAATATGTTTTTATATTGCTTTATTTCGACAAGTATATGCTATGTTCTAAAAAAATGAGAATATGATAAAGTAAAAGTCAAGGAATAAGGTATATTATAATGTTTATTCTGGAGTGACCAGTGTGTGATCAGATAGTTTTTATCGCAATAGCCAATTTAAGAGGTTAGTTACAATTCCCTAAAAGGAGAATTCATTTATGCTTCAGCCATCCCTTCTACTTTGATGTTAAGTTTTCTTGATTCTGCCTCCAAATCATCTCCATATGCCACCTTGCATTCTGTAGTATTTAATATTCAATTTCAAGCGTTTTATCTCTCTTCTCTGCTCATGTGAGTTTTTATAAATTAGTTTAGCTACCTCAATGGCATCATTGTATGGGAAACAATGTAAATGGGATACTGATATCTTTAAGTGTAGTTTACTCCGATAGGCAAATGAATTTCTAATAGAAAACTTGTTGTCTGCTTTTGAGTCCCGATTTGTGTCAGCTAGACAGCACATCGGACCTATATTCCTTCTTATTTCCCTAAAGGGACTCAGATAGCTGAATGAACAACTAAGATTCCTTTTGAGTAACTTTTAACATCAATGCCCAAGAAGAGAATCAGTGATGAAAGATAATCATAGAACTGGATCTGATTTAACTCATGAGCTAGGTAAGGCACCAGTCTATGGAAAGACATGTAAATTTCATTTATTTAAATGTAACCTTATTTTTTATCAGAAAAGGAAGATCTAATGGGCTGCTATCTAATATATAACACTTTAATACTGGGTCACAAATATCCTCTCCTCCAAAGCCTTTCGTTCTCTTTGATGCAAATTAACTTTATTTTGGCCTCAGCAATTCTCGTTGGAATGAATGCAATCCAAGAAATTTTTAGTTGAATTCACTCACTGGAACTTGATCTACAGTAACTTCTATCTTCAATAGAATTTGTTTTTCAGAATTGTGATTTTTAACCACCTTGCAAACTTAGTCTCCATGTGATTTATTTTTTCCTTCAAAGTCTTTTCCTGAATACCTGGCCAGAAGAACAGTTTTTGTTTGTTGATGTCAAGGTTGAAAAGACAATCGTCAAGAGAGGGTGCCTTATTTCTGCTTCTTTTACTGTCTTTATAATCTATTTTCTTGCATAGCTGAAAGCATGCTTTCTCTGGGCTGTTTGAATCTAGGTCGGGAGGTAGGTTGGTAGTCTTTGAGCATAAACCAAATACCTACTCTCCAATATCTGGCAATAAGAATTTCACAGGAGCATAGAAATTATCATCCTCTTCACTTCTGAGTTGTCATTCAGAACTATGTGTTTGTCTGCCATAAACTCTTAGGAGGTCCTTTACTGGGGGGCATGAAAATATATTAGTCAAGTTTCATTAAAGAACTATACATATATGCATATATATATATATAATGCATATATATACATATATAAAAATATGTATATATACATACATATATATATGGCTTGTATATATATATATATTATGAAATATATATATGAAAATATATTAATCAAGTTTCATTAAAGAACTATACATATATGCATATATATATGCATATATATATAAATATGTATATATATACATACATACATATGTATATACTGGCTTGTAGGATGTGGTTCAAGTAGTCCAACAATGGCTTTATCATGACATAAAATAAGGAAGTTTGGATATGTCTAGAGTTCCAAACTGGTGCTTGAGCCCAGGAGGATCCATGGATAGGTGTTGCTCTTCTGCCTATGTTGGAATCTTGAAGAAGCTAGACTTAATACTGGCTGAGGTAACAAGAGAGACAAAATTACCAGCAACAATGAGAGCAAACAAGCAGAAAGCAAAGTTTTCTTTTCTTTAATTTTTTATGTGGGTTACCAGAAGAAGGTATGGCAAGATTTAGGGTGGATCTACTTGATTCATGTAATCTGCTTAAGAAAAATCCACATAGGAGTTCAGAGCAGCTTGTGTTTTAGTTGATTTCAGATGCAATCAAGTTCACAAGCAAGATAAACCATCACAAAGACTATCCTGATTACTTCTCAAACTGTTTTCTACAAATTTCTATATATCCAAAAATCATAAGAAATCTCTGTCCAATGAAGTTTTTCTTTAAGAAAGGGATGTGGTTCCCTCAATTTGTTGATTACTGACTGCATTCCATGAAAAGCCTCCTACTGTATATTCTGTATATTCTAGTACAAAATTGAATTTAGCTAGAGGCAGGATGTTAACCTCATCACACCAATCCTGTGATCCCTTTAGGAGGGGCGAACAACCTTTGCACAGGGATCATATAAGACCATCTGCATATCAGATATTTACATTGTGATTCGCAACAGTAACAAAATTACAGTTACAAAATAGTAATGAAAGTAATTTTATGATTTAGGATCACCACAATATAAGGAATGTAAGGGCTGCAGAATTAGCAAGGTTGATCATCATCTACATGGTGATCAATTGATTAATTGTTTCCTGGACTTAAGAACTTTCTAGAGTGTTGAACTTTCTGTGATAAAAATGAGCACATCCAAGTGAACTGAGTTACACTGGTTATATTACTAGCTTCTATTCACCCTATTCATGGAAGTGTACAATTAAAACTTTATTCCTGCTTTCCCAAACACTGTCTCAGAAGGAGCTCTTGCTATTTTCCAATTGATTTTTTTCTCTGTAATGTAGTCCAAAGAATCCTTGGAGATCTTGAAACATTTAGTTGAAAAATCTGCATAAACACTAATTAAAGAGATGAAAAAAACCTTTCATTAATCTTTCATCCTTTTCATTTTAATATTTTATAAATTACTTGCGAATTTTAATATGTTCGTCCAATGTTTTGTTTTTGTTGTTTTGCTTTTTTGAGACAGGGTTTCTTTGTTGTAACTCTGACTGTACTGGAACTCACTTTGTAGACCAGGATGGCCTTGAACTCACAGAAATTTGCCTGCCTCTTCCTCCTGAGTGCTGAGATTAAAGGTGTGTGCCACCACTACCCTGTGCAATGTTTTGTTTTATTATATTCACCCTCATTCCACATTCAAATACACCTGGCTATATTTTCCAAACCCTCCCAAATTCAAGCAGTCAGTTTTGGAGAACCCACTGGTAGTGATTAGTGCTGCCCACACATTCCTGGAGGGCATAGTCAACCTACCTATAGAGTTGTATGTAGAGGGACTTTTAATCTTTTAATCCAGAAACATGGTTGCTCTGGGAAAGGATCACATTGAAAGCCTTTGTGACCTGGCTGGAATGTACAACATGCCTTTAAGTGACTCAATTCAGAAGGAAGTGGTGGCATGCCTTTAATCTAAAAGGAAGCAGTCAGTTCAGAGGAAGGTCACAGTTCTCAGTGCATTGCTCTCAGTTCATGATTCACAGTCAGTTCAGAGTTAATAGAGAAGCAATACAGATTGAGAGAGCATGCTAGTCAACTGAAAAAGGGAAAGTCAGAGGTAGAGTGAAGTACAGAGTGAGTACATGCCTTTAGTCCTAAACCTGAGAGTGAATTTGAGACAAGACTTGGCAGAGTGATGTGGGAGATGAATCAGAGTGAAGATCAGGAAAAGTGATGAATCAGAGTAAAAGTTAGCAGAGTGAGTCAGATGAGGACACGCCCAATGCTCATGATATAAAAGCAAGAGAGTCATGCAGTCAAACAATGAGTCAGATAAGACACAAAGGCAGTTCAGCAGAAAGAGTTAGTGTAAGACAGGAAAAGTGAGCTTTGGAGAAAGAGTCAGCTAATACCAAGGAAAGTCAGTTTGATACTGTGTAGTGCAGTTCAGCAAGAGAAGTTGCAGGAGTCAGCCAGAGTCAGCCAGAGTCAGATGTGTTCAAACAATCAGCCAATTCAGAAGGTCAGTTTGAACCAGTCAACTTGGAGCCAGAACAAGTGAGTTGAATCAGCCAACCAACCAGAGGATTCAGTTGAGTTCAGTGCAGCTCTGAGTTCAGAAGGAGCCAGTCAGAGTGAATCTAGTCAGTACTAAATCTCAGAGGCTGAAATGTTCTAGGTTTAGGTTCAGAGATTAGATTGTATTGAGGTTGAAACCCTCTAGACCTGGGATTGAATTAGCAAAGAATAAACTGTCCTCTGTTATGAACCCATGACAATAAGAAATATATCAAAGATCACATCCATGGCTACAGTCACATTCTTAAATGAAACTGACTCTCTTTTACCAGGAAGACATTGACCAATTCCTCTGGTACTGTTTTGGCTCATCAGCTCCTCCCCTCTCCTCACTAGAGTATTGACTGGCTTGATCTGATTTAGATCTGCACATAATTCAGCTGCTGTGAGTTCAACAGTATAGTGGACATGTCATGTACACAGTTGCCTGTTTTGACCTATCTATTGAGCTTTGGATTTCAAAGACAACTTGTCATCTTGAAGCAGCTTTATCTTCCTGGTTTCCCAAACACAAACTTAACATTTTAAGGCCATAATCTATTGTTTCTTCCTTTTTTAGCTGCTTTTGCTAAGTTTGTTTTGTTTTGATGTATTTCTCAAGGCAACTTATGAATATACTTTATTTAGCCACAAGTGTTTATCCAGAGACAGCTTCCTCATGGGTTTCATCTCTGAATACAAAGTGCAGTGTATTGAGGAAAGAATGTTTTTATGCTCACAAGGCAATTTATTCTCTCTCATTTCTTTCCCCAACATTGAACCTCCTTTGCTTTGCCATAAATATATGTTGTTGCTTTTATTCATCCATCACAAACCTTTTTACACATTCTTCCACACTGTGGCCTTGCTTATCAGACTCTAAGGACACATTTTGATATGTGTCTGTTGTAACTGGAATGCTTTTATATTGGTGACTGCAATTGCTAATGTGTACCCATAAATAAGCTACAATTTTAAGCATATTTCACTGCAACAATTGGTGGTTTATTTAATCTGAAAAAGACAGATACCTGCTGTATTCTTGCACAGCTATGGCTTATAGTAAAGGTCTTTTGATGTTTCTGTTCCTTCATTATTCTTTCAAATGTTCCATTCCTATGTGGGTGTTTTGTGCATGTGAATAAAGCACAGATTTTTTCAGGAACAGTGGGGGAAAGTTGTGCCTTTCATGCTCTTTGATAGTCACTTAATTGTCCCAGATGTTACCTTTTTTTTGCATGTCACATGAAGAATGCCTTAGTATCTTAACATCACATTGAGAAAATAAGAATAATCTCAATGGAAAATGAACAGAGTGAACAGGCAAGTTTTAAGGGGACTTTGCAGAGTCAATAAGTGATTAATTATTGTAAGTAAGTTCATTTTGCCAGATCGAAGGAGTCCTTTACAGGTATCATTCCTTCCTTCTGTCAGGTTGCAGTGAGTCCTGCATTTCATTTTCCACTATAGCTCATTATAACACTGCCTTAACACGTTGGGCTGGAGCCTTGAAAGATGCTCAGCGGTTAAAGACATTTACATCTAAGACTTCTAAAATGCTAATTGTCTTTCATTTTCAAGCATATATCAGGATGTATGGCACACAAAGATGATGCTTACCTTCTTTCTTGTGACAGGACTCAATTTCCGATCCTTTGAGCCTGGGAAACTACTTAGTTCTCCAAGAGCAACACAAAAAGACTTTTCTTACTTAGTCTAAACATTTACTGTGTGCTCTTGTAGCAACTTGTGCATTTCTTTGTTCTGACAATATTTTCACATCACCCACAATAAAACAGCTCCTGTTACGGTAGGGTCACTTTTGTTTTTTTTTTTTTTTGGGTGGGGGTGGGTTTGAGACAAGGTTTCTGTGCTGTAATTTGGCTGTTCTGGAACTCACTCTGTAGACCAGGCCTGGCCTCAAACTCACAGAGATCCACCTGTCTCTCCCTCCTGAGTACTGGGATTAAAGGTGTGTGCCCCTACCAACAAGCTAATTCAAAAGATCACTTATGCACTTAATTTTGTATGTCAAGAACTCAGGAAACAGTGACAGAAGTAACTATCATGAACTATACTTTTCAAAATTCTCTTGAGTCTTAGTTTCATTCACCTAGGGGCCCTGTAACCTGCTCCTTTCCTACCTCGTTCCTATGTACAATGTGCCCATTTCCATATTTAAGGTGATAGAATTATCCCACCACATCTATTCAATCAGATCATCACCTGTTCATCTATAAGTGGGTCAATGCCAGTATTTTCAATATTTTCTCTTTACAATGAAATGAGATGTTTCAGAAAGTGAAAGACTCTTCAACTGTCAGGAGATGGTGAAAAATATCCTTCATTTGTGACCTTGATGTTCCTTTGGTTGTAGTTTGATCCTTACAATTGGAAATCTCTGTCACTTGCTTCATTATACAATTTAACAAGTTTCTGTCCTTATGTGGGATTTGCATCAATATATTCATGACTAAATGCTAATGACCGTGCCATTTTATTTCCAAACTTGATTCCTTATCTCTATATCTATGCATATATTAGTCATGAAGAACACTAGAATTTTCTATTCCAAATGTTGTGTAACACAAAATATGTGCTCTAAAATGACTGTCCTTGTATAAACTGCCACATTTGTTGCATTATTTTTCACTGGAGATGTTATTATATCTGTCATAAAATTTCTAATTGTAATTATTCAGCATTGACAGGTGTTCTATAAGGAAGTAAATAAGATGATATGAATCTATTAGTATGTTCTATGATCCAATTTGTCTGTTGTGTTACAGGAATGTCAGAAAACACTGAGACCCTAAAGAAGTCCTTGTTCAGATATGTGAAGAGGAAAAACCAGCAGAAAAGCCAGGAAGATGCTGTAAAGTAGTTCTGTCAGCATTTTGATGCTGAACTTCTACTCTCTTACTCATGAGAGACAGACGGAGCTTGATCATGGAGACCATAGCAAACCAACGCATATTTCTTTCAGAGAACTAGGGAACTCCTTGCGTTTGTAACAAGGATCAGCTTCTTACCCACATCAGTCACCAAGCACTCCTACTGACATTACGAAATGAGCTTCAGGGTTTTGTTTGCCTCTACATCACATGTCCTCTTATTTCCTGCCAAGACATCGCTGTCACAGACATTTCCTAGAAGACTCTCATACTAAAGTCATCTCTAAAATCAAGGCCACCTTCTTAAAGACTACCCCCAGTCTTTCTGAAAATGTTTGCAGTCTTTGCTGGTAATTTGAGATGTATATAGTAGGAAATACTTTACCTTCATTGCTTTGCTTCATCTGTCTTCATAAAGAGGAAGTCCTAGACACAGTCACCCCAGTCTTCCCAGAGGTCCCATCCAAGCTTCTTTCACAGCCCCTAACTTTGCAGACATCTGAGGTGATGACTGCACCCAAGTATTGCTTGTTGGCTCACAGCCATGTTTGTTAACATTGTGCAACTCAGTTTTCTAATGTTACATATCTTACCTAGTGATTAGTTTCCTTCATGAGTTTCCGTATTCAGATCTCTGAATTAAAAGTATTTTTGCTCCATTCTTCACACCTGCCTTAGCTGTGAATGCCTAGGCATCACAACTCATCACTCATTCACAATTTTTACTGGGACTTCCTATGATTGCTCAAACAAAGAAAGGGAACAATTCACTTAACTGTATAAGACTGCAAGTGTGAAGTGTTGATTCTGATGCTGTGTATTTAGATCCTGTCTAATCCATCCATTTCCTATCAAAGTCTGTGCCCAAACGGTCCCATTGATTTACATTCCAGACAGTATCACTTAACAACAAAAGCTCTGACATTCACAGCACATTGTAAATTCAAGATGTCTTTTCTACCCTCCTAGGGTCAGTAAACTGGGCACTGTAAGGTGATTAGACTTGGTCTTCTGCTGTAATTCTTGTGAAGATACTATTGAGATTTTTGAACTGAACAAAAAAGAAAAAAAAATACACTCTATTTTTTCTGGTTCAACTTTCTACTTAAACTCACGCACTACATATAATATGTGCATTATCAGAGATTTGATGAGAGGGAAGATTATGGTGCATTCACATAGTTGATAGTCTATTTTACTTTTTACGTGATATATTAGCATATACTAATTACACATAAATACATAATGGTGTGTTTCATGATGACCTTTTCATAAGTGAATGTACTAGATTTTATTCACATTTGCCTCACATTACCCTCTATTCATCCCTATTCCCAGTGATCTGTTTCTTCCCAACCTGCTTCCCTTTATTTATAGCATCTTTCCAGTGGCTATTCTACTGAAGAGCCAAAATGTAGGCCCCTCCTTCCAAGATGGGATATTAAAAGGCCCAGACTTGTGTTGGTCATGTACACAGGTAATAATTGCCAATGTGTGTTTGAGAGTACAATGGCAGGGCTCTTCACACAAGACAGAGTTGCAGAAATCCCCACCCCCTCTTCTGGCTCTTACCATCTTCCATTCTTCTGAACTTGTTATTGTTCAAGAGTATGTGGAATCCCTTGTATCTGCACACTCACATCATGTTTCTGCATACACAAAGGCAAGTCTGTGAAAACTTCATTAGATTATTATAAGATATTAATGTGTGTATGAACAAGGGTACAATTAACAGCTCAAATTAGTCAACTTTTATTAATAATTGAACTATGTTTTAATGATAATTTTTATCCACACTAATAGGGGAATGTTTATTTTTTTTTTCAAATTTGTGAATAAATAAAAGTATGACATTTTTCTCAACAGCATTGCTCACCTACTAAGACTTGGTTTAGGCCACTATGCAAGTGTAATCGCACGACAGGTTCAAATCACAGCTTACACCCTGGTGTGTCTTAATATAAATTTTAGTGATCAAAAATCTCAAGAAGTATTTCTCGACTATGTCACATAATACATATCTCATCCAGCCATAAATTGACCAGTTTTGTTTGAGAATAAACTGTAAAATGATTTGCAATCTCTAGTTTTATTTGCACAATATTTTATATTTTTTTTAAAATGCACAGTAACAAAATGACTAAAAACATGACTAGATTGTAGATATATTGCTCATTTCAGTACCAAATGAAGAGTGGAAGAAACAGGATAGTTATCTTAAAAGTGCCTTAAGATATCCAACTGAGGTATTTACATGAATATGGTTTTTCATTCTGATCTCATCTAGATTTAAGCCTGTAGTGTGGAACAGAGTACTTTAACCCATGAAGTGTTTTATAAGAACTCAAGTCAGCTATGCTAGGAGAACAATAATGTCGAACATTTTTCTCCTATTTGCAAACATTGAAAATGGAAATTCAGATAAGAATCATAAGGTAAACCTAACAGAGATATGTACTTTATTTGCTATTAATACTTTTTTTTATTTTTTCTGCGTGCAGGTTTGTGTGAGAGTAGTGGGGTGTATATGTGGTGGGGGGTGTGCATGCCACTCATGTGGCCATCAGAGGGTGACTTTCAGGAGTCAGTTCTCTGACTTCCATGTGGTCATCAGCCTTGATGCTAGATGTCTTTACCCACTCAACTCTTTTGTTGGCTGTATGTGTTTTACTTACTATATTTTAATAATTACCATGCATTTACTAGGCAAGTGTCCTGCACTGTTACTTCTCATACCTGAGATATTTATGTTTAAACTTCAGTTTTATTCAAGTAGCCCCCTGGTATCTCAAACAAATAATTCTACTAAATTACTGATATTTATAAAGAGAAATTCATCCTTAGATAGTATCTCTAATATATGTAATTAAGTGGGTCAACTTGCCAAAGAGCTGTGTCCAGATAAAAAGAAGATAAATGAAAAGTACGTTGTAAGTGATTCACATCTTACTTCACTTAGTAACCAAAGACACATGTGGGAGAGAGAAACCATAGCTTTTGAAGTCAAGAATTAAAAAAAAATAAATATTTTTTTCATATTTATTTTTAAATTTTATTAGTTCTTTCAAAACATCATACAGTGAATTTTGATCATATTGAACTCACTGTTATGCTTTTCCCAGCTCTACCTACTTCCATATTTTGTGGCCTCTCTGCCCAAATTTTATTGAAAATAGATTATTTTCTGATACAATATACACTGGTTACAATTTCCCTTCCTGCTCCTTCTCCAGTTCCTTCTTCCCTCCCCTCTAATATGGATCTACTCAATTTCTATGTCTCATTAGAAAAGATCAGACTTCTATGAGGTAACAATGAAACATAACAAAAAAATTATGATAAAACAAAAACCCTCACTTTGAAGTTGGAGAAGGTGAACTAATAGAAGGAAAAGAGTCTCAAGAGAAGGCACAAAAACCAGAGACCCACTAATTCACAAACTCAGGAGACCCATGAAAATACCAAGATGAAAGCTATAATGTATGTATAACAAGACCTAATGTAAAACTGTGCAGTCCCAGGCTTGCTGCTTCAGTATCTGAGTCATATTAGAGAGAGAGAAGAGAATTGAACCAGGATTATTTAAAGATGATTATTTTCTTAATTGATTATTTAAAAGAGAAAGATAGTGTAGAAGGAGCTTGTATAAAAAAATGAAATGGAAGCATGAAGAAAGGTAAAGACATGAAGTGAGATGCAGAGAGTTAGGCACCCTGTGAGAGAGCCTGTGTAAGGAGGCAGAATTACAACCTGGAATGCAGTAGAGAAGGCAGGTAGGGAGGAAGGCTCCTGGGGAAAGGAAGGGATTATGAATTTCTGAGGCAGCTTATGCAGCAGACACAGCTAGTGTCTTTCCCTAGACTGCCAGTCTGGTGTTACTGTCAAGTTTTACATATTATATTTCTCTTTGACATGATGAGTAATAAATTTGAGTAACGCAAAGCAATTTCCCTCTTTCATTAACTTCACAAAAGGTGCTTGAAATATAATTTCATGGGATTCTGGATGTTCTGTTTATATGGATATTAATTATATCTTGTATGTGGGAATTTAAATCTCTTCCCATTGGTAAAGTTAGAGGAATAGTAATAGTCTGCTTTGCATTCAAAGGATTCCTTGCTACATTATAATTTTATTTGAATGCTAATATCTTTTCATTTTGGTCTTTGTATATGAATAAAATGTTTCCCCAATGCATGAGATAAAAACTTTATCCTACTCTAGATTAGTCCTAGCTTTATGAAAGAGTTTGTGTGAAAAGTTTGCATTTTGGGATGGGAGATTTCTGAATTTAATATGTATTGGTAATCTGCATGTGCATGCAATTGGCTAGAAAACATGTAGGCTCCATTTCCTATCAATGTAACTCTCTTTACAAAGGTGATAATAACTGGAGCCAGAGACATACTAGGCTTATGTCTGTGGCTTTGTAAAATATTTGGTCATTTGTAGTGGGATCTATACTATCTATAATTATATAGAAGTTTTGAAAATCACTAGAGAATAATATCCAATACATTTAATATCATAATTTAATCCTGATGCTCTGGTAGAGCTATGTAAAACTTCTCTGATAGATTTTTATGTCACTAGGGAATTTCTGACAAACTCAGTTTTCTGAACCTGGCTGGATCCCTGCCTTCATTTACAGGTCACTTACCTATAATCTTAATGGAGGAGTAGAAAAACAATGAGTATCAACATTGACTTACTGGTTGTCTCCAATGAAGGAGCCAACATATGACAGATGAACATCAATTTTGCTTTTCTTGCTTCTTCTGCTTATCTTAGTGTCATCACATCCTGAAGATTCCCGAGCTATAGATGGCAAAGTCCTGTCTCCTCAAGCTTCACATTGTTACCTTATAAGAACTCAAAAATAGATTTCCTGAGATACTTATAGTTAATAAAAGGTAAAATCAAGTTATAAACCCTAAATAAGTGACCTATTTTTTTCTCATATGCTTAGTTAGAGTCAGTCACATTGCTTGTGATTTTGTCATATAATTTTCACTATATATATGAGGGCAGTTCCAAATGGTCAACGCTTACTCTTGAGTGGTACAATGACTGTACCTGGAATTGAATTCAGGTCCTCTGGAAGAGTAGTACTGTGTCTTGTCTTCTAAACATCTGTACAACGTACCTTATATTTCCTTATGTTTCCCTTTTATTACTGACAGAAATAAACTTGTTCTGCACTAGTTTACTCCTTTTAAGAATCAAAACTTTATGTTAGCTCTTTCTTTCTTTAACTTAATCATCCTCTCTTCGTTTTTACCTATGTTCTTCACTTATGTTCATGTAAAGTCCTATCAGGAAATTCTTGCCATGCAAATGAGTACAGTTCTATGGTTTGTGGTTGGAGATGAACTGGTATGGCAATGACATTCCATTGTTTCAGTGTTCTATTTAGATAGGATAGAATCTGTTTTTGTTGTTGTTGTTGTTTTTTGTTTTTGTTTATTTGCTTTGTTTTGAGCATGCTTTCTAGACGAGGTTTGCATTGGCAACAATTTTCTTTCTAGTCTCTAAATCAGAAAGATTTACACGTAGGTCATGCAAATGGAGTTCTCCATTTATGAGATGAGATTTTTAGAAACAAGCCCAATACTGTTCATACAACCCTTTTCCAAGCTAAGTCCTGATGAAAAGAGACTTCTCTGGAGGAAACAGACGACACACAATCAAACAGATGTCTCCATCTTGAACTTTCCAGATTTCAGAGATGTCAGAAAAACATTTCTAAATACTTCTAAATTACCAAGTTCATAGTATTTTAATTAAAATGAATTAAGACAGTAACTGGGCAATGTGAATGAAACAAAAAACTTAAAACTGCCTACTATATGATTCAGGATGAAGTTCATCATGTTTTGTTAAATTTTTAAATATTACTTTAAATTATATGCATCTACACTTGTGTGTGTATGTGTATGTGTGTGTCTGTGTGTGTGTGTATGTGTGTGTGTGTGTATGTGTGTGTGTGTATGTGTGTGTGTGTGTGTATGTGTGTGTGTGTGTATGTGTGTATGTGTGTGTGTGTAGTTGTGTATGCACACGCTAGGGTAGGTTATGTACACTTGGGTAGAGTGCCCATCCAGGCTAGAATATTTTCACAGTGTGAGTCATGCAAATTGTTTGTTGTACAAGATTGCATAGGGTATCCAGATTTCTTTGTAGTTTCATATGTGTTTCAGGATTAGCTTTTCCATGACCATAATTAAGGCCAGTTACATTTCAAAGATAACACTAGATCTTTAGATAAATCTGAGAGTTGGTAGCACGTTAACATTGTCAAGTTTTCCAGTCTATCATTGGGCATCTTTTATTTATTATTTTTAATCTATAAAATTGATGACTTCATGTGGTTTGTTTTGACTTTCTGTAACTATTAAACTAGAAAATCTTTTTTCATGCCACTTAGAAAAAATGGTTTTTTAGCTTGATAGTTTCTAAGGTTCTGTTCTCACATCACTACTCTTGGAAACTGTTTAAACACACACTGTCCCACACTCATGGAAGATTGAAGAAAACAATCTTTATTAGGTGTCTGTTTTTTAAGAATAGTCATTTGCAGTTCTTAAGGTTTCATTTGTACTGTTAAAAAAATTGTTCCCTCAAATATTTAGTCCGTATCACAGACATCTTTGGAGTTATCTGAGCTGATCTTGTGTTAAAATCAGAATTCAGAATTACAAGACATGAGGAGGATTCCATATGATACTGCATTTATCTAGCTCAATGGAGAAAAAAAAAGAGGATATATGATAATTTTCATTCTCATGAGGATCAACCACTCAGGAACCTGAGTTCCTTCTGTTGTTTTTACCCCAAGTGTATGTAGGTAAATAGGAACCGGTGTTTAGGGAGGGTATCATGACACTGCATATCTGTCTCTCAGCTTGTCATTATTAGCCAATGAACTGAAGAAATTCCAGTCAGACTTATTGGATTCAATCCTGGAATAAATAAATAAATAAATAAATAAATAAATAAATAAATAAATAAATAAATAAATAAATATATATTTTTTCCATATATATATATATATATACATATAAGATACAAATGTAGTTAATTAAATACAACACAACATGATGATTTGAAATGTACTTTTTAAGGAAAAGACACAAAGTAGTTTACTAATAGGTTAGCATCAGTCCATACCTACATTAATTTATACCTGAAAACCTATCAAGAAAACCCCCACCTAAAGGTAACGCCTGATGAAGAAGGCACAGTCTGGGGATGCTCTTGCACCCACACATAGTTATTTTCTTTTCGGGTCTCAACATACCCTTTCCTATGGCGAACAAACTAAAGTGTCTAATCTTACTACTTCTCCAAATTTGTCAAGATTTATGTTACCTAGGGAGAATTCTCCTTGATAGGAAGAGACAGATATTAAGCAATCGATCTGTAGAAGAGCTAAGAAGCAGCATCAATGACCATTGTGTGATCATCGTGTGAAAGATTCACGTGGTAAAAGAGAATTGTGGAGAATATAGCTCAGTGATGGAGCATTTGCCCTACATTCAGGGTACTCTGAGTTCAGTCCTCACACTTTCAGAAACAAAGAAAGAAAGAAACAAACAAACAAAAGACAATTTCCACTCTATAGAAGAGTTTACAGAATGAGAAGGTAGTCTGTTTTTAATATATTTATATACAAATATAAAGACTATTGTATTAACTAGAAGGTTTCATGTCTTTCATGCTTATGCCATTATTTTCATGTTCTCCACATATGTGAGATGTGCTGAATGTTCACTTCAGTCTCCATATCTCGTTAATCATGTTCTTTGGTGCTATTTTCATGACCTGATCAGAACTGAGTATGAAGCCTGCAAGTCAGAGCAATGGACAATGCACTTGATGAAAAACAAACCCCACAAATCCTCTGACCTCCACCTGACTCATGCGTGACCACATACAAACACACCGACACTCACACACAAATAAATAAATATCAGTATATTCCATCAGGCATATTGCAGTCCTTCTTACTTAGGACACTCTATTTACTGATATATATGTATATATACACACACACACACACACATATATGAATACATATACACACATATATACATACATATGCATATACACATATACATACATACAAATATACATATATATATGTATACATGTACATATGTACATGTGTATACACAGATATATGCATATACATATATATCTGTGTATGTGTGTGTGTGAGAGAGAGAGAGGGAGAGGGAGAAATCAGTGATTCCTTGATAAATTCCAGAGAGTAAAATCACAATCTTATCTGTGAGGCTTAGAGAAGTCAGCTCATGTGGATTCCTGTTCTCACCACCCTGTGTATATCTAAATTTACTAATATGTATGTACACATGTATATCACTAGAAAACCAAGAGATGGGCTATTTCTTTTTTTATTTTAGCATGCACAAACCAAGTTCTTCTCTGAGTGAAGATTTCTTTGCGAATTCCTGTTGATTTAGTTTGCAAGAAATCTTTCAGCTTTAAGATACTGTTGACATCAATATTATTATATTACTACCCTTTTCATAGACACTAAGTAGTTAATTTTTTTTGAACTATGTATCTAGAGGGAACTAGCCTTTGACTTACACACCTATTCATTTCCATCCTGGTTGATAATGAAATTTTCATAAGGAAAGTAGTTTGAGAGATAGACCCATGTTATAATGATTTATGCTAACTGTTCTTAAAAAGCAAATGGGTGATCTGAGATACATAAGGAGGTAGAGATGCTTGCTACAGTGCCTAATGAACTGAACTCAATCTCCTGAGCCCACATGATACATGTATTCATATACATGCAGGCACACAAAAAATAAATAAATAAAACTAAAACAATTTTAAGGGGTAAACTTGGTTTTCCAATTTCTGTCACAGCAAAATATTTCCTGTGATCTTGAATTGTACAATGACTATACATATCATCTTTAAAATAACAGACTCAATCTTTCAATGAAAGAATTATCTCTCTTTTACTAAAGAGATCTCTTTGTTGTTATAGATCGGTAATTTTGTTTAGGTTTTATAGAGTGGAGTTTTTAAATATTATCACATAGAAATATATGAACACTTGTGTATGTCAGCCACATTAATATTTGGTCACTAAGATATTTTCTTAAATACCAAGAGCTCTGTGCTACTTTAATATCACTGTCTGAGTTTTGTCAAGAATGACTTCAGAGTTTAAACTTCATATCGATTTAGGTTTTTCTATTTTATAATCTTCTGAAAATTAATGTACTTGAAATACAAAACAGTTAGTATTTAAAACATTCCAGAATTATTGCATCAATGTATTTATTTTGGGTAACTAAAGTATGTCATTGATGATGTTTATTTCTGATCAGTGCTAAATTGAGTATTTTCTATCTTTTTGCACACAGTAGTTCATAAAATGATGCATCTAACAAGCATTAAAGTCTTTTAAATTGAAATAGAAATTCATTTGCTTTACAGACTGATTTATATTACCCAGTAATGAAATCATTTTATTCTATTTCTCTTCATAAGCATACACATGATTCCTTTAAATCTTCAAAAATAAATAAAGTTCTTATTTCTTACTTTAAACCAGCTCCTATCTTTTCATTAACTTAAAAGTGTGATTGTTATAAAGTAATGTTTGTGCAGTATCTGTGAATTAGAATACGAAACTTGGTGTGAAATTGCTTTGTTAACCTTTACCTTTACCTTATGCAAAGATCTTTAGAGGCCACTAGGACATTGCCTGGGTATTTCATGCTCACCTGGGTAAGTTGTATTCCTAACACCAGCCATTGGCCTCAGGCACACAGAAAATATCTTTGGATGTCTAAGTTATGAATTTAAAAGCCAAATGTTAGTGAAAGTACTTTCTAATTCTCCAATTGAAATGAGAACACACAGAAGGAAGAAGAAATATTTTCTCTTCATGTAGTCATTTGATAACTATTTATTTAACTGGGGATAGAGTGAGAGAACAGCAGTTAAGAGCATTCACTGTTCTTCCAGAAGACCTAGGTTTGATTCCCAGAACCCACATGGTGACTCACAATTTTCTATAATTCCAGATCCAGTGGATTTAAGAGCCTTTTATGGCCTCGGAGCGCACATATATACAACACAAGATAAACACTCATACACATAAAGTAACAAATCTACAATTGTTTAATTAATTGATCTTTTATTTACAGAGACTGTAATGGTCCATCAAATTTAGGTAGTAATGATCTGATACTGGAAAATAATACAAATGTTGATGTGTTAAATGGGAAACTTTTATGTTCTTTGCTTTGATATCCCAACATGTTTTATATAGATTGTAGAAAATATAAATGAGCATGTATTAAGGAAAATCTGCATTTAGATAACCATCTGGCAAGTCTACTCTCCACAAAAGCAATGAATTTCTGCTACATACATATCTGACTTCAAGGGCATTAAGATTCAAGTGTATCTCACTATTTGGCTTAGAATGGCTGCCAAATCAATTAGACAAGGATATGTGAAACTAGTCTGAATTAGAAATAATAAAATTATGCTAATTAAAAAACCAATAATAAGTGGCACTAAAATATAAAATGTTATCAATTAATTTAAAATCCATTTAAAATTTTATTTAAAAATATAATATATAATAAAAATAAGCACAATTAATAACACTAAGTGAATAAAGTGTAGAAAATTTTCAATGAAATAAAGGATCTTTGGTTCAAGAATATCTGTGTTTCTCCAGATAGAAACCTGAGTTTTATGTTCAGATTTTTAGGAATCAGAAATTTGGAGCAGAATTTGAAAGATGTAGAAGTAAATGTCCATTCCCCATTTGTGGACTAGAGGTGACTTCATGGGAATATTTTGGTAGTTTGGCAATCTCTGGTAGTTAATAGCTTATTAATTTAGGTCTTATTTTTCTTTCCTCTTTATCTAGTATGCACTCAGTTTATTGGAACTCACATTTCTACAACTATATGGGTCATCGTAAGAGATATATCAAAAAAGAGAAGATATCACGATGTAAATGAAAATGTGTAGCAGATATACTGGATATGGTTTACATGAACAAAGTCTTCTGTGGCTGGGAGATAACTCAATCTGTAAAGTGCTTGCTGAGAAGGAAAGAGGAATCGTGGATTCCTCAGCACTCAAGTAAAAACCCAGCTATGGTAGGGTTAGAAATCCAGGGATTAGAAAGGCTGAGAAAGCAGTATCTGTGGGATTCTCTGCTTAGTGACTGCTAGCTTCTGGTACATTGTCTAAAGAATCAAATGTGGAGGTCTCCTGAGGAATGGCAACACAGGAGTTCTCCAGCTTCTGTATGGATACATCCCTGCACTTACTTGCAAACATATACACTTACACATTGATTAAATTAATTTAACTTAAAATATACTAAACATAAAGCTAAAGAGATGATCTGGTTGATAAAGTGCTGCCAGCACCCACAGAGAACAGTGGACAGAGAGCAGAGAACAGCTCAACAATGAGTGGTCATGCAAACAGTTATAGACAGACCACCAGAGCTCCCTGGACAGTGTAACAGAGCCGTTGACCTTCAGGTCAGAGAGACCCAGTCTAAAAACTGAAGGTACGAGCATGCAATGAAGGCATAAGCTATTAAATTCTGGTGTTTACAAGTATACAAATGTCCACATGTGCACACACACGCAAATCTAAGAATTAACATCCCGTATATATAATAAAAATATTATTTTAGGTACTACATATAAATCATATTCACCTGAATTTTTTAGAAGTCTTCTTCAAATCCTCTCAAAGCTAAATCATTTTATTTTCTAGTAAATAAAGAATCAAAATGATTGAAAAAATAAATAGCCCTATTTATCAAGAGAATCCTAAGATATTCTAGTACTGTTAACATAAAGTACTGAGTGAGTTGATCTGGAACACTGGTCAGGGAGGCACGATATTTAGAAGGTATTTTATACATGAGAAAGGAAGGCATTGAGGAGTTATTTCCTAAAAGCAGTCGTGACTTTGCCATAAGCAGGACAATATTCAAACTGACTTTTCTAGCCATCATATTAAACTACCTAATCAAAGATGAATTATAAGAAACAACTGTGTGAGGACAAGTTATTTTATAGAAGCAGGAAAAACTAAATTGCAATAATATATTAAGTGATACGGGTTTATTACATTAACAAATACATAAAGTAATTGGCATGCTATAAAATAAAACACTAAGTAATTAATGGCTAAGTCATTAGAAATGAATAGCTTTATTCGTTATTTATTAAGCATTTATTGTGTCCCAATAACCTCCTATGACATTGAAAGCAGCAGACTTTTTGATATATTAATTAAACAATGCTAAAAAGTGAATTTTTATGTCTTCCTATTGAGAAATAAAGAACTTGCGTCTGAACATTGTTGAATGGCAATTTTTCCCATAAGAGACATTAAATATACTTAATTTCCTAATCATGTCACTTCTTAACCGAATCACCCTAGATGTATTTTTCCATGCTGAGTAGAAAAAAAAAAGGGATGAAAAAAATATTATGTCTCTAACCACTACCAAAGCTATGAACTGCTTTGTACTTTTATATTCAAAAAGCCAAATAAAACAGTCTGATGGTTTCAAGTCTGTTCATTCTATCAGTCTTCTGTGACTGTGACAAAATACTCAAGATGAATAACTTATTAGAAAGAAACTTTCTTTTCCGTATAACGTTTAAGGTGACACAGTGCATTGTGGTGATAATGTACAGCAGATACTTGTTCACTGCCTAGCAACTGGGCGAGGTATGTCCTAATGTCTCCTGTATACTACATCCCCAGTAGCTTAACTTTCTTCAACCTGGATCCAACTTCAAAGGTTCCATCACTTACTCTTAGGGCCAAAGAATGGAAACAAAGCCCTTAGCACAGAGGCTTTGGGGACATTCAAGACACAAAGTATGACAGATTTCTACTTCTTTTAGATTCTCCTAAAAAAGTCACCATAGCCTCAGATGGGCTAAAGCTGTGTAAAATATTTCACAGGAAAGTATAATTACCAACTGTTCCCTGTCACTTCTGCTTATCACATCTTGAGAGACACTCTTTGCACCCTTCTCCACTCTGGTCATAATTGAAGCCTGCTCTGTTTAACAATTCTAAAACTTGGGTCTCAAGATCTAATAAAAGATACGGAAATGTACAAGATCCAATCACTGATGGTTTAAATTGACATTGCATTGTGAATATTTCACAGTAGGCTGAGTCTTAGAAAACAAAAAGCAGCATCCTGGCTGGGAAATGCAGTCTTGTCTTTCTTTTTCTTTCCTTCCTTCTCTTCCTTCCTTCCTTTCTTCCTTCCTTCCTTCCTTCCTTCCTTCCTTCCTTCCTTCCTTCCTTCTTTCTTTCTTTCTTTCTTTCTTTCTTTCTTTCTTTCTTTCTTTCATCTTTTTTCCCCTCCCTTCCTCCCTTCCGTCCTTCCTCCCTTCCTTCCTTCCTCCCTTCCTTCCTTGTTTCCTTTTTTCTTTTTCTTTCTTCCTTTCTTCCTTTTTTCCTTTCTTTCTTTCTTTCTTTCTTTCTTTCTTTCTTTCTTTCTTTCTTTCTTTCTTTCTTTCTTTCTTTCTTTCCTTCTCCCTCCTCCCTCCCTCCCTCCCTCCCTCCCTCCCTCCCTTCCTTCCTTCCTTCCTTCCTTCCTTCCTTCCTTCCTTCCTTCCTTCCAGGCTTTTGTTTCTTTATCTTAAACATAGTCTGCTCATTCTGTATAATGTTATGTGTATGCATGTTTTCAGGGTTGACAGTTTGGCAGTGAATGGAGACTCTCAAACCACTGATTTGCTAAACCTGAATTATCCCTAAAAACATTTGTTAACATCTGTCTTTTGTATTTTAACAAGTGCCAAAACCTACACCAGACATGTAAGACTGTGGCCTGGTAGTCACAGGTGTTTCAGGATAGTTTTGTATGATGACTTTGAGAAATAAATCTGTGAACTCAAGAAAATGACTATGTAATCCAAAGTCCAATATTGAGCAGGTAAAAGTTTTAATTCTGCAGAATGGTGCACAGCTCTTCTTAAGCGAGCAAACAGAGTCAACAGGAGTCCCATTGTTTTTTGTTTTTAGTACAAAAAGGTCTTATGATTTATTCTGAGTGGTCAAAGCTCAGGCCCACATACATTTTATTTTAATTTATTTTTTGAGAATCTTCTAGCTGAGTACTACATTTACATAATTCCTTTCTCCCTGTTCTGCTTCAAACTCTTCCCATTATCCTCTAAGCCCTACTCAAATCATGACCTCTTTGTCTTTGAGGCCAGTATAGAAAACTCAGACAGACCTTATACTATAGTGCAAAAACATGGAAGTTAAAATACACAATAAAGGGTACTGGGATAATGAGTTTATGAGTGAATATGAATCTAATATTCAGTGCCTGAGGTGGAACTGATAAGTATCGGTCATCCCTGTATCATGAAATCCAGGTAGACTTGCAGTAACCAGGTCTTCAATACACACTCTTGTGACCCACCTTTTTTTTTTTCTTGGTAGAAACCATAAATTCTACGTTATTTGCATTTCAAATAGGTTATGCAACTCCATTAATTAACAGAGTGCATTAGATCGGCTTCCGTATGTACCTTGAACGTCTTTTAGTACTCTTCAGATATATTTCTTTAAATGTTGTTTTAAATACAATTCTTTATCTGGTATTTGTGATTCAGAAGTTGCTTTTATGTTTCAGAAGGATGTCTATAAATTTTACTTTTACTTTGAAGCGCTGTTATTTTCTCCTTGCTTTCTTTCTTTCTAACAAGAATATGGTGCAAATAGCCTTATCATGTTATGTTAACAATTCAACTTTAAATATCACTTTATGAATTCTGAGGATGTTTCACTCATTTATCCAGCATTCTTGTGTAGGTCAGTCTTTATATTTATAGTTTATTTATATAAACAAGAATGTCAGTACGTATGCATATAAAATATATACATTTAAATGAGTAATTATATGCATTCATGAACAGAATTGTAAATATTTATAATAAAAACAGACAGGGTCCTATGTACATGCCTTCATACAAAATTGCAAAGAAAACCAGATTGATACAAATTTGTTTTCATTTTTTTTCTTCATAAAGCCCTACTAATTTTAAATTGTAATAATTACCATATATGAGCATTTTACAGTAATATCTTTGCCTATCAATACAAATATCAAGGAGCGCTGATTTTTCATGTAGTAAATTTGACTGAGCTGAAGTAATCTATCATGGAAGGAAGCTCATTATTAAGAAACAGTATATTCCTAGTGAAGGTGTAATATTTCATCCTGTTCCTTAAGTTCAAGAAGTAAACAACTCAATAGTTTAAGAAATTACCTGAAACTGACCAGATTCATTAGACTTCTCCATTTTCTTGTATGAAGAAGTAATACGGACTTTGGAGAGACCCTCTCAGATAGCTGAGCTCCTTAGAAGAGGCTCATGTCAACTGTGGTATCAGGAATGGATCCTCTCCAAACTGTAGAGCTGCCTGTAGGCTGCACAGTGTTCTTTAGGTTCCAGCCTTCCTGAGCTGTCATCCTTGCTGGGGTGAGCTTCGCTGATGGAGATGTCTCAATTCTGACCCTGTAAGTAATCTCTCACCCATATTCCTTTAAACTTACAATTTCTCCAAGTTGGACTTCAAAGGTATCCTTAATTTTGTTTCTTATTAGGTCTCTATGTGGGCAGAGTGAACATTTTTTCATGTTTCTTCAAGAATAATAGTGCTATACAGCATTCATATTCAATTTTAACTAAAAATATCCACATAGTAAATAAAATAATTGTTAGCGTTGTTGTATATGGAAACAAAAGAAGAAAGATGAATATTAACTTTTCTATTGTTCAGCAGATAATTTGTTGCCTAAATTAGAAAACTACGATCGGTCTAGATTTCAATTTCAGTGGCTACTGTCACCTTCAATAACTAAATACATAGAAACAGAATTTCTGCTAAGTGGTGCCTGCGTGCAGACTATCCCACTAACTGAAAGCAGATAACAGTGTAACATAAGTCTTATAGGTTAATGCTGTTTTCTGTCCTGGGTCATTTTTAGAATAAATATAGGAGAATTAATTCATAATTTATTACAGTTTGATTATTCTTATTTGACCAGGTAAAAAGCTGAGATTCTTCTGAACACACCAGCCCATTTTTAGTTAGCTTCACACTGACCAAAAGATGTACAGATTTGGGAATATATCTATTTAAATTTAATACTGGCCCTGATTTTGTCCATAAATATCACTAGATAATGGCTAAAATAAAACAATAATATAAACAAACTATGCGCTCTTAATCCAAAATGGATTCTGGAGATGTATGTATGAGAAGAGAAAAATAATTTCTTTTAACCTGTTCCATAATGGAAAAATGGGCCTTGTATTCAGAAATCAATATTGAACAAACCAACCATTTATTATTTAAGGTACAGTTAAAAGCAATAAAATATTTATAAACATAGAATCATGAGGAGCTGGCACACTTGTCAAGAATCCCAACAGGATTTGCATCAGCATCTGGTAGTAGTCACAGAAACTGTTTAATGCTGTGAGTATAAAGAAATTTTGTTAACCAAAGATAGGCAGTCAGACATTACTGTTGCCACCCCTCCCCTGCAAAATCTGTTTGACTCAAGCAGGGTACAAGAGTTCATGCAGAAATATAACTTTTGCATTAGCTTCCAGGAGGTATCTTAAGATGGAGGAGGCTTCTCTGTTGCCATAGGTCAGTCATAACCATGAGAGAACATTTTGATACAGAGGACGCTGGAATATCACTCTTTCCAGTTGGAGTTTTATTCCAAAATCTGAACTGACTTTGCAAGACATGAATTTTTCCAGTGGTAAATTTCTTGCCTAGGATGTTTGAAGCCCTGACATTAGCCCCAGTATCCCAACTGACAGTATCCCAACTGAAACTAATGCAAAGGCTGGTACCTCCATAGCCAAAGGTTCCTGTGATGTGAAGTAAAATTTTATCTTCCCGATGCTTTGTGTTTTATGAATGTGCATATGTGTGGTATGTGCAAGGGCCTACCTATGAGTATAGGTGAGGATGCAATCTATGTTAGTGTGTACAGGATAGAATTTGATGTTGAGTATCTTTTCTTTTTTCCCTTAGATCTTCACCTTGTCTATTGAGGTAGGGCTTCTCATTTATACCCAGAGCTTACCAATTTGACTATTCTAGCTAAGCAATTTGATCAAGGGGATCCTGTGTTTATCTCCAATCACAGGCAGATCCACACACTAGTCCTTATTCTTGCATGGCAAGCACTTTGCCCAATGAACTATCCCTGCAGCTCCTAGTAGCTCATATTTTCAATATTACTATTGAAAACATAATCATTATGTACACACAGTAACATATGAATATAGAGTTGGTTTATAAACAATATAGATGCAATTGTTTCCCAGATTATTCAGGTTCACAGACAAGAACTATGTGTTTGGACAACATTGAACTGGGAAATGCCTGCCACAACAGGATTGATGAGCAGACTCTTACATTGATAGTCCAAGAAATGTTCACAAGTCTGTTGCTGTAAATTACAATTAATAGTTATTTATTCACTCATTTTATTGAGGCATTGCCATTTTCATTTTGAGTCTTTTGTAGAGTTTAAGCAAATGAAACAGGACCTAGAAATTAAACTAATCTAAAATCTGGACATATTTTCACTGACTATTAGCCTACTTGTAAATACTACTTATAAACTTATTGAATTTATTTTCCTGTTTGAGATTAGCTATCATGTAGAATTAAAAGGCCTCAAAGTAGATATGCAATAATTGATGACCTTGAACTTCTGATCTTCCTGCCTCTACCACCCTGAATAAGTATCAATATCTAGTCACATCCTGCTAATGCCAGTGAGCGCTCTCTCTCTCTTTCTTCAGATCCTTCAGTGTCCTGCTCTGTAAGAACAGGTCCAAGTTATCCAGACATCGGGTTATAGGTATAGTCAAAAGAAGACATGAGGACACTTTTGTTTTTCAGATACATTTGAGGTTTTAACTATTAATCTTTTCAAACTTTAACTATTAACTATCACATGTAAACTCTTATCTTAGTTTCTAATAATATCTCCTTTGTGGGTATTCATTTCTGTTTTTAAGTTTGCATGCATGCATGCATTTTATGTTGAACGTGTTCCCTTCCTAGTCACCCATCCTGGCTTTGCATACTGTTCTCTCTCCCATTACTCACCTTTGTACCATAGTTTTATTTACACTTTCAAACTATCTTTGCATGCATGATTTTATGTATCTATATAAAATTTAGCAACCATGAATGAGAGAACAGATACAATATTTGTCTCAAAGATGTCCCTTTTTCCCTAAGGGAACTTGAGCTGTAAATTCTCACAAATCATAGACCTTGTCTAATTAACTTGGTGTGGTAATCAAAACAAACAATGATTCTCAGCCTGCCAAATGTACACAGGTCTAGAGAGTGAGGTTGGCACAAGCTTCCAGTTCAATTTACTTAAGATGTAGGGCAAATGAGCCACTTATACTTAATGCCAAGGCCTCTTTTCAGTTCCAAACAAGAGCTACAAGTTCTTTTAAAAGTAATGCTCAATTACTTGACAAATAAACGAATGAATAAATGCATTTTCTTGAGCTTTATTGAAATACTATTCTGGAGAAAAGCCCTTATATTATAGGAGAGGAAGAAAAAAAATTCAATTAGCCTTGTATATGGATAAAAATTATGAGATTTAGGTCAATTTTGCAAATGATGAGTGCTTAATAACAATGGTTAGAACACAGTATTAATATGCTTGAGTAAAACATTGTGGTATTTTATGTTTTAGAGACATTATATTAACTGTGTAATTCAAATATAGCATGTATGTAAGCAAACAAGCTAGACAGAGTGAAGATAGTCCTCACATGTACGTAAGGTGAGGTGACAATATTTTGTGAGAGAACCAGACCCTGTGCTGTTGTCACAGGGGAGTAGACATTGAAAACAAATACAACCAAAAAGAATAGATACTCTCTTGATGTGCACATGTATGAGCTTGTGGAATTTGCATATTCATTTTAATTTCAAACATAGGAATATTTTTGTTATTTCTTAGTGTGTTTCTTCACTTTTTCTGTGTACTGCTCCTTCTGTAAATGTAGTAAGGCACATGTTTTGTTGTTTTATGTTGCCTTCTAGTCATGTTTTCCGTACTATTTTTCTAAGTGAACAGGATAAGTCCATTGATTATTTCTTCTTTTCAATTGACTGCTAAATACTTTATAAGACTTTTATTTCTCCCTCCATATTGAATAGCTCTGTAGTTTCCATTTGGTATTTTTCTGATTCCCATTTCTACCAAAGTCCTCAACTTATTAAAATTAGTTTGGCTAATTTTTTTTATAGTTGATTTCTCATTTTATTTTTTATGTGCATGAGTGCTTGCTTGCATTTGCACCACAAGCATACAGTGCCCATGTAGTACTATCAGAAGGCATCAGATACCCTGAAATGTTTGTGGACTACCACGTGGGTACTGGAAACTAAACTAGGGTCCTTTGCAAGAGAAAGAATACTCTTTACCATTGGGCTATCTCTCCCTCACTTATATGTGGTCTCTTATAGATGTCTGAGAGTAATTAAATTAAGATATTAATTTTCAGTTGTTAACCTGGATAATTCATGTATCCCCATATTTTGAGACTTTGTTAACTGAAAAATTATTATTTTCTTTGTGAGCATCATGATTTTATGGGAGCAGCTTCAGCAAATTATTCACCAATGTCTGTATATTGGAGAGTATATATACTCTCAAATTCCCCAAATATTTTGGACTGAATTGGGTGGAACAAGTGCACAAAATTCTAATGCAGGAAAGGATGTGAATGTTTTAAGGAGAAATTAAATGATCACTTTCTGTGTGAGGTGATTTTACCTGGAAATTCTTTAAAATAAACTGTTGTAATACAAAATTTAAAAATATGTGCAAAAAAAGACTACCACACAAGAATAGATAATATAATTGAATGAAGCAAACAACAGGGGCAACCTCTGAAATACATGACAAGGTATTGACATCTAAAGTGCATATGCAAGTAAAGTCACTCAACAGAAAATAGGTTAAAATTTTTATAACTATTCATGTCTCAAAAAGAGGACATTTGAATGGAAAGCAACTATATGGTAAGTGTTCAACCAGTATTATCCATCATCATGGGTCTTACCTTGTAGTATATTAATGGCTACTCTCTGGTAAGAACACTGACTGTGTTGGCAAGAATATGGAGAAATCAGAGATCATGAATACTGTTGGGGCAATATAAATTGGTGGAGCTATTGTGCAAAACAGTATGGAATTTACAAAAAAGAAAAAACAGACTTGCTTTGTGACTCAACAATCAACTTATGGGGGCACAGAAAGAATAAATGAATAATTATCTCTAGTAGATAATATGTTATCCTGAGTTTATTTCAGTGTTATTCAAAATAGTAAGCTTATGGAAAGTACCTACCTTTCTGTCTGTAGATAAAGCACATATTTTATACAGAGCTCTGGAAGTCAGCGTGCTAAGAGGAATCAATTAGTGTTGGACAGATGATAACTGCATATCACACTTACTGAAAATATTGGCCTCAAAGAAACAGAGTGAATGTAGATCAGCAAGACCTAGAACATAGGGACAGTGAAGGATGGTAGCCAGATGGCAAATTCTTATATTTCTGCAAAATAGATCGGTTCTGGAGGTGCAATTTTCACAGTTTTGCTGTAATTAACAATACTGTATTGTCTGTTTGAAATTAGCTAAGCAGGTAAGTGTTCTATGAATTCACTACATGTGAAAAAATATTCATTTTGAGGCAATGAATATTTCAATTTATTTGTGTATAATTTATAGGTATGATATATTGTGTATTATATGTTGTATGTATATATAATTATATTTTATATAATAGTATGGTTATAATATATAATTTATATTTCTTCAGTGATCACATTATACACCTGTAAGATGAATTTTATTGAACAGTCACCCATTCATTGCTAAACATAGAAAATGGCAATAAAATAAATAGATTCTGGAGATTTATTAAATATGGAATATACAGTCCCACTTAGGTATGATAAGGGAGGAAAAGGGACATTCCAGATTCTGCTTACATTGAACCTGTTCTATGTTACAGTCACTAACTAAGATAGGAAATTTTTCCTTTGTAATAAACTTAGAATATAAACTACATATTTTTCTATTAGCTTAATTTTTCTGAGTATAGACATCATTTATTATGATAATGGTAATAACATGTACTTTACCTCAAGCATAAGAAATTACTTCACCTTTTTTGTGATTTGGTTGCTGTGTATAAGAAAGGAAGTCGCATATTTTGAAATCATCTAAATAGTGAATAAAGCTTGTTTGAACCAAAAACAAAAAGTTTTCTTTGCCTCTGCTACAAGAGTTCAAAGCTCACAGGAAAGTGAGCCCTTATGAGTAATTCAGGGGATACATCCACTTTCTAAAGCCACCTTTGGCAAAGCTACTCATGTGATTTAAAGTCTGACCTGTTGTGACCCTGTATTATTCTGCCAACTTTTTATTGCAATTCATTGCTTGTCAGCCTCTTGGATTTTCATCTTTGACTTTCCAGATGAATTTTTAATGGGATGACTTCAAAATGCCATGCAAAAAATAATGTTTATATTTTGCTTGCAAAATCAGCACTTGAGAGAATCACTCACCTACAAATGGACTCTCACAGGATCTTAAAAGATGCAGCCTCATCCAGATATTCAGATATCATAGTCTGAGGACACTTCAAGCTGCCTCTCTCAGAGTAATAGTCTGCAGACAGATTACCAACAGTGAAAAGAAATGCAACACTCAGTGGTTTGCATTTGAAGGAGTTCTATGATAAAATTCATCACTTCATTAAATGGGCAAAAGATATATCAGCATTCAGAATTTCAAAAATGATAAATATTTTGGAAGCATGTATAAATGAAGACAGTGAATAACTGTGAATCTTGATTTTATGTTTATGAAGCATAACATTTGTTATTTGGACAAATTATTCTTCATATCTCTTCAGGTTCATTTGCTAGTGAAATTAATACCCATAGCTTAATATTTACTTGGATGAGCCTGATGGGAATTATTATTGAACTACACCAATGAGGAAGTCAGTAATTAATTGTCTCTAAATATGTAATGATAAAACACGTTGTCAGTATGGAGACTATTTGATACCAAGTATTTGTTGTTAAGTTCATTAATGAATAAAGAAACATACAAAGAAGTTTGAAAGCAAGTCTCAAGCAAAATGGAGGGCTGCTGGCTGATAAAGTATAAGTCTTTGCTGTCAAGCCTCATGGTGTGATTTGAATCCTTAGGACCTAAATGGTGGAAGGAAAAACTGATTCCAGCAGATTGCCTTCTTATATTCATATGCATAGCATGGCATTTGTGCACTCACGCGCGCACACACACACACACACACAGATATGCACACTCATGCTTGAGATCACAAAGCCACACATCATACATCCACAGAAAATAAATAAGCAGAATCATAGGATTAAACAGAAGGGGAGAAAGAAAAGAAAGAAAAGGAGAGAATGGACAGCAGGTCAATAACATTAAGGGCCATTGAAGGGAGTCATGGGAACCTACTCCAGTTAGATTCTTAAAATATATACATATATCTTAAAATTGTAAATGAAAGCAGCAAATAATGAGGGAGAAAAATTGATCAGAATATATTGTAAAACTATTTTAATAAAATTATTAAACTAATCTGATTGCATATTGTAGTTTCATTTCAGCCTAGAATCTATTACACAGAATAGATTCTTGACTTCAGACATCCACAATGTCCCAGAATAGATACTGTACCACCATGCAAAACCTCTAGTTTCAAGAATGGGTAACATCTAATTGAGTTATTGGCCAAAGGAGATCTGTAGGGACCATCAAAAATTCAGGCTTTTGCCAAGGCTATTGATTATTCTCCATAAACTGATGGTAAGACCCTGTTGCTGAAGGCAACACTTATCTGTCTCTTTGAACTCAGAAAGTTGAGTTAGTGCCTACTTATAGACTTCACTTCTTCTGACTAGTATTCATCATAATGAAATGTACTATGTGTACTATCAGAAATAAATGTAAAGATCAATGGAGATACATACCCTGTGATCAACAATGATGACCTTCCTGAATGATATGCTGGTATAATAGTTACACAGATGTTGTGAGACTAACTAACCAACCATCATCTGACTGGAATTAAGTTTCATTCCATGGGATGGAACCTTTGCCTGGTACAGCTGAGACCAGACAGTCATTGGACATAGGAGAAAATGAAACACTATTGTTCTTCTAAAGAAACATAGCAGTAAAATGAGTGATAACAACAGTATGCTATATCTTTAGATCAATGTCTCAGCAATCATCAGAGATGATATCTCCTGCAGTAGAGAGACCTTGAAATGTTCATTATTAAATGGAATGTCTTCATCAAATCCCTTCTTCAGGACTCAGAGATAGAAAGATTGTAAAAGCCAGAAGGGATAGATGACAACAAGGAAAGAATGCCTTCTAGACCCAATAGAACTGGTGTACATATGATCTCAAGATACTGTGGCAGCATGTAGTGAGCCTGCACAGTTCCAAGCCGAGTGGGATCCCATGCTAAGATAGGGAAGTAGATGCAAGCTCCCATCTCCAATCCAGAAGATATCTCTAATTGAAAACCACTTGCAAAAAATTCATTTTCTCCAATAGAGGTTCACTGAGTACACAAACCACCCTTAAAGGCAGACAGCATTCCCAGCAATAGATATCCAACACGAAACAAACTCAATGGTATTTTAGGTCTCACATTGCATTGTTTGGGCATTTTTGTCTTATTGGTCTTTTGATTGTACGTTATGGTCTGATTTCATGTTTTTGCTTTGCGTGTGTGTGTGTGTGTGTGTGTGTGTGTGTGTGTGTGTGTGCATGTTTCTTGTGTTTTTTTGTTCCTTAAATTTAGGTATTTTGTTTTTATTTGTATGCTTGCTTTTTACATAGTGAGAGAAATAATTTATGGGGTTGTATATGTAGGGAGGTAGGGAGCATCTGGAAGGAGATGTGGGAGGAAAAATTGATCAGAATATATTGTAAAACTATATTAATAAAATTATTAAACTAATTTGATTGCATATTGTAGTTTCATTTCAGCCTAGAATCTATTACACAGAATAGCTTCTTGACTTCAGACATCTACGATGTCCTTATGTGAAACTTCGTTGTCAATTCTCCCAACTGAGATTTAAGTCATTTCCTGTTTTGTTGTAATTTTAGATTTATTTTGCTGTCCTATTCATGAAATTATAGACTTCACATTCTTTTGTGTCTGATTTTTTTCCTTTTATAATTTTGCTCTATTGTATTGCTTAGGTATCAATTATCTATTATCTTTATCACAGAATATAATTTTGTCTATATAGAACAATTTTCCATGAATCTGATACCTTTATTTATGTTTCTGATTACTAATAAAGGTGGAACAAAGATTCACATATACATCTTACCAAGAAGACATATGTTTTTACTTCTCTTAAATTATAGATATGGCTATAATTACTGTTTGAAGTTAGGCTCCTAATGAAAATACGTTCTTGCTTGGATTTAACCTCGCCTAAGAAATAATCATCTGGGCATGTCTGCTTTCTATAGGCAGATTTAAGGGGAGATCATCCCTGTCCTATGGGATGAATTCAGGGCATAGTAGTAGGAGCAAGAAAGAAAGAGCCAAGCATCAGCATTTGCCTATATGCCTATATGACTCCTCCAGCTTCCCAAGTAGGTAGTGTGCTCTGTGCCCTGACACAGTGAGCCAAAACAAACCCTTCCTTCTGAAACTAGCTTTTAATAAACATTGTTTTTCCATTTCGGGGCTATTGACATTTTGAAATACATGTCATCTTTTGTGTGAGATCATCTTCTATGTTGAAGGAAGTTATCAGCATCCTGAATTATATAGCCAACTGGATGCCAACAGTTGTTAGTGACAAACCAAGATAACAATACGTGCTGCCAAATTACTCTGGGAAAAAAAATCAGTGAATAGTTAAAAATGATTATTTAGCTTATAAGAATTTGCAAGATTTCTTTTTTTAATTTCAGAATTATTTTCCTATCTACCAACTAACGTGGCTCTCTCCTTATTTTATATAATAGATGACATCATGAGACTAATTTAATTCTAGGACTTTCAGTAAGGCCACCCAGGATTTAGTTTGTAATTCCTTAAGTTCTAAATATAATTAAGGAGAATTAAATGCCAGTGATTTCATCCATACTGAGTTATCAGTATATTTGACCTGCTTTTATTCTTTTCGTGAGTGTTTTGTAGAGTTAACCACAGACTCAAAAAGAGCTTCTCAGAAATGAAAAAAAAGTTACATGAGAATACACTCAGTTTTGTTCAGCAGTGAAAGTTTTCAATACCATAACATGACACCACAACCAAAATGCTGGAATAGATTCGTCTGTTAAGTCTTACCACAGTTTTACAAGTGTGCATATGCTGACCTCTCACTGCATGTGTGTGTGTGTGTGTGTGTGTGTGTGTGTGTGTGTTTGCTTTCAGTATTATATCCAATGTGAGAATGTATGTCTATCATCAGCGTCAAAATGCTGAGTAATATCGTCACCACCGAAAGCCCTGAAATACCTCATCACATGTACCTGCTTTTCCCTCTGCTGCTTCAGTCAGCCTGGAAACCAAGACCTTATGAAATTCTAAAGTTTCGCCATTTCAACAAGTTGTACACATGACGCTTCACAGCATGTCACCTTTGTTTTGCTCTTTTTGTGTTTTATTTTCTTTTGAGGTTTGTGGTTTTTAACTTTTGCATAATTTCTTAGAAACTCAGCTATTTTCTTTGCATTAGTTCCCTTTTCTTGAGAACTAGCCCGTCATTTATTCTGCAACACTGCATTTCCACATTCACATTGAACCATTTCCAGCTTCTTGCTTACAAACAAAGCAAACATTTGTTTACAGGTTTTTCTGTAAGACAAATTGGTTATTTTCATAGAGAAATGTCAAGGAGTGTAGTTGCTTAGTTACATAAAAAATTCAATGTCTTGTTTTATCAGCAATCACTAAGCATGTCTTTAAGCATTGGCTATTATTCCCCACGCCTAGTCATAATACCATAATGTGCTTGTTAGTAAACAAGTTTTACTTTTATACATCTTCCCTAGTATTTGCTATCAACGCTATTTGAACAAAAGTCATTTTTGATCTTTAAAAATGGATTTGTACTCATCTTTCTGCTGTTTCATGACTTTGAAGATCTTCTGGGATTATTTCCCTTCTGTAGGTCTTTTCCTTTCACATATACTTAGTTATAGAAGAGATCATTCCATTCTTGGTTTGCTGACTTGTTTTCCTATGTTCCTTGTTACATACTGTGCCCCAGGTAGGAACAAATTCAGAGAACCACAGCCAGACAGTAAGCAGAGAGTGAGAGACCTGGAAACGCTCAACCCTGAATGGGCTGTCTCCATCAAATCCCTCCACTAAGACATCAAGGTTCTCCATGGAAAATGAGGTGAAAATAATGTAAGAGCCAGGATGGGGCTTGGCAATTTAGTTCAATTGTAGAGTGCTTGCCTATCATGCAAACTACTCTAGGTTGGGTCCTCAGGTCTGGAGAACAAATAAGTAAGCAAGCGAGCAAATAAACAAACAAAAAGGCAAAATAATAAAGAGTCAAAAGAGATAGCAGACAACAATAAAAACAAAAACAAACAAAGAAAATAAAAACAAAACACTAAATTATCATGAGTAAAACTCTTCTGACTCACAGATAGTTAAGCAGGGAATGAACACAGGGCCTCCACAGGTCTGTATGAGGTCCTCTGTGAATATATTATGGTGGCTTCTAGTTTAGTGTTTTTATGGGATTCCTGAATGTGCAAATGAGTAGGTCTCTGAGTTTTGTTTCTTCTTTGTGGCTCTTTTCCTTCTGTTGGTTTGTCCTGTATAACTTTGATGTGATAGTTTTTGCTTCATCTTATTCTATTTTATTTTGTTATGTTTAATATTATCTCTCGCAGAGCCTATTCTTTGTTTTTGCTTTTTGATTTTTTTGTTTGTTTCTTTGCTTGTTTTTCCAAGACTGGATTTCTCTCTTATAACTCTGGCTAAACCTGGAACTCACTCTGTAGACCAAATTGGCTTTGAACTCACAGAGATCCTCAGGCCCCTGCCTCTTGAGTGCTGGGATTAAAGTCATGTGTGCCACCACCTGGATGGAAAGGGGAGGAGGAACTAGATGAATAGAGGGAGGAGAAACCAAAATCAGGGTATGTTTTGTGAGAAAAGAAACCATTTGAATAAAAGAGTAAAAACAACAAAAACAAAGTTTTTATTTAACTTATTATTAAGGAGCCTACATTCAGGTCTTTCTTCTTGTGCTGTGATTGGTTGAGCACTTTTCTGTAACCGTTTCCAGAGACAGAGCATGTGTGGTGTTCTTCCTCCTTTTACCTATCCCCATCGAGCCAATGTGTCCTAATGTGACTTGATATGTTTGTTGGTCTTTTACCTGAAAATTAGCACATTTGCTACATAAAACAGAGAGAGGAGATATATCCGAGGAAAGTATTAGTAGTCGCTGCCCTTCCCTTTCTGTGTAGCTACTCAAGGGAAGAATGATCAAAATGCTCACTCTGATGACGGAGCTAATTGTCAGCTACACAGAACTTGGAGTCTACAGGAATACATCTTTGAGATTGTCTTTCCAAAGGGTCTTAACCGAAGAGGGAAGACGTACCTAAACCTGGGCGTTACCCATGCACTAGGTACCTGCACTAATATAAAAGAAAGTGGGCAAAGCCAGAGGAACCCTGACCTTCTTAGCTGTCTGACTTGCTAAGATGTGAACAAGCAGCCATGCCTTTACTGTCATTGGGGACTAGACCCTCAAGCGAGGAATGAAAATAAAATTTTCCTATCTTAGATTTCTAGTTTTTAAGTATTTGATCACATAAACAAGAAAAATAATACCAATTTCTTTAGCCAGGCTGTGAGGGACTCTTGGGTACCATGGAGGTAAAGCCTGAAAGTGTGAACGTTCCAGGAATTTCTAGTTTCAGAAGGATTTATAATAACAGACTCATCAACACTTGCCCTTTATCCATGAAATAAAAAATACCATGGACTTCAAATTTCTTTGTTTCTTGTCCTGTGGCAATTGTTCCAGCTAAGATCTTGTGTTTTCTCTGCTAGAAGGGTCATGTTCTTTTTTTTTTAAATTTAAATTAGATTTCTGTCATAGAATTTCCCTTATATGATATGTTCAAGAAAGTCATTCATTTATAGTTTATTCATTTTTTTATTATAAGGGTAGGCACAATGGCTGCTCAGGTTTTCTTTGTGCTCAGCTGGGAAAGCTTTCGTTTTCATTCTTATCTAGGAATGCGTTTAATGATACCACGAAATCTGGTAAACCAACCACTCAAACCACAGCTTTGTTCATTAAAGAGACTCTGCATGAAATGTTACACCCTCCTCTGTCATATTTTACTTTCTGTTTAGACAAAAGAACCACTAAATTGTATCATTAACATTTCATTAAATTCCAGACTTTAGCTTCAATATACATGCACCCACACACATGCATGAACAGGGAAGTACAGATATTTTAAATATATTTTCAGTTTGAAAAACTCTTCTTGTCCGACTCTCATTTTTCTACTTTGGCATAGAGTGGATTTTGTGGCACTCACCCAAATAGGGCACATTCCAAATGCTTGAGAACTATTCTTTTCAGAATAAATTTCAGAATAAATAAAAAAAATCACATAAAGTTGTAAGAAAGAAGAGTTATTTTCATAGGAAGCAATTTAACCAAATTTCAGGTAAGATAATAAGAAGATATGGCTTGTTTCCACTTGAGAATTCTTAGGTATTACATTTCTTTGGGTCACAAACATTTTGCATATGAATATGAATACATTTTTATTCTATGTAGTTTAATACTGAAACATTGGTGATTACTCCAAAATCATGTGGCAAATTAAGTATTTAAGAAAGTTAGCACAAAATTGGATCCTATAATTCACTGAGAAGTTTAACATATAAAGAATGTTATTTTGCTATTTACTTTTTAAAGACACCTGAGCTGAGAATGACAGACTGTAAAATAATTGTAATGTTTGCAACGGTACTTGCGTACTTCCATAATTCATAAATTGCTCTTCAAAAGTTATTTCTCCTGTCATTTGTAAAATAGCTGATAGAATTTTGCAACATTGTTCTCTTGGAAAATCTGAACATACCATTATGTTCAATTTTATATGCAGACAGACAGGAAAAAAATATTATTCTGCCACAAATGCTTAAATGACAATTAGGTGCTCATTATTAAATCTTGAATGTCATCATAGAACTCCCCCACACGGTTCACTGTCTGTGAACACCTAGATCACAGAGTCTATTTATACAGCTGCATCAGGGTACCTAGGGACTAAGTAGCGTTCTCTGTAATTATACTTCATGCTTCAAGTTTGGAAGTAACTGTTTTGGAGACTGACACAACATGGAATTGGGTGCTATAAGTGCTGGAAAATCGTTTTTATTATTTATCAGTTAAGAATCACATTTCGTGTTCCCCAATATATTTTTTGTGACTTAGTTAAGGTAAACATGGCACCTATCGATGGACAAGAATTATTGGTACCACTTAAAATGCATACCTAACATTGCTTGTTTATGTATATTACCCAGTTTGGCAAAAGTCACCCAATGAGTTTGCTCTGTTTTTATACTGAATCACATGACTTACATAAAATTCTGCCTTAAATACCCACTTTCTCTAATGTTTAGTCAAATCAAATAAAAATCAAATTGCTAAAATTAGCCAGGCAGAGACAATGACTCTTTGGGAAGCTCTGGGAAATGCTAACTTAATCTAAGATATGATCTCCCTACCGGGAATGGCTGCTCCTCAGAGCGTGCATTAATGTGTAACAAATTTTGACTGAAAACACACCAACATCTGAAAAGTGTCAAATACTGAAGCAAGCTAACCCTAAGTTGCTTGCTGCTTGTGTTTACAATCCAGGAGGTGAATGGTGTCCCTCCAATGTTGCATTATGCTTAACAAAGTGAAGAGAGCCTGTTCGGTAATTGGAGCTCTGAGGGCATCAGATAACGAGTCATGGCTGGCAGACCAATTAAGTTTTACTCCTGCTCATCATATTGATAAAAATATTGATGAAACACAGAGGTGGCAAAAGAGAAAGCAGCAAATTGCTGCTTCATGTTTCTGGCAAAGAATGAGGGGTTTTTAAGTGGTAACTGTTTATGGATTAGACCATCTCAGCGTTCCTGTAGAGGGACTCTCTGCAAATATTATTAAACACAGAAAACTCAAAATTAAGTCTTTACCCACCAAAAATCATAACTGATAAATATTCATCGATGTTTGACTGAGTAAGGTAAGCCATTGACACCCAAATTACTCTCAAATTTAAAACAGTATACAAGATTCATTGATCCAATAAGAATTGTCACAAATGTTTAATAGATCAATATTATAGATAAGAATATTACTCAATTACTGCTTATTACTAACATTTTTAAGTGTTGTTTTGTATTTTGTTCTCTATGTATGTCTTTATTAGAGTTCAGGTGCATGTGACCATGCAAACATTGGTGGAAAGACCAGGGTTTTAATGTTTTAATACAAGATATCTCACTGAAACAGAAATGAGGCTAGAGGCTAGAAAGCCTGAGCAACGCTCCTGTCTTTGTCCTCAAAGTGTTAACAGGTCCCTGCCTGCACAACCCAACTATTAAAGAAGTTGCTGGGATCAATCACATCCTAATTTTTTACTCAACCGCACTCTTATTCACTGACCTGTCTCTCCAACCCCTCCTGCTGCTCACGGACATTCTTTTTCATGCTTTTCCCCTCCCCAACTTCATGCAGTTCCATTCACTGGCCATTTTGATTTCTCTCATTGCAAAACAAGCAAGAAATCAAACCAACCAAATAATAACAAACATAAGAAACTCACCCCAAAATAACCCACACACAATACCACAATTTCAGAAAACATAATATTTAATCCTAAGACCAATAAGTCAAAAAATGCCCAAAGCATTATGAGACCATCAACACTTAGAGGACCACCAAGGGATCCCCTCACAATGGGTGGAACCTGGCCTTGGATCTTCGGTAATCCCCGGCAATTACGATGACTGAGGTAATTCTAGGTGTTGGTTGCTGGTCTAGTCTTTGTTTGGTGAATGTTCCATTTTGGCTTGCTATTGCCCTGTTTGGATCTCAGGAAAGTGTAGTAGTTGTGGGGTCACTTGCAGAAAGTGTTTCTAGATATCAACTGCTAACAGAAAGCAATAGAAGTGGGCTAGAAAAGAAAGTTTGCTCATAAACATTCTAATACACACCTGTTCACATTTTACTGAACAGAAGTTCATCAATAACATGGCATTATCATTCCCAGAACAGCTTCCACATACTGGTGTCTAATCCAGTTGACAGTGAATTTCTTATTAGCTATTAAAATTGGCTGTATATTTTCACCTTCTTTTGGCTTTTAGTTAACAGAATCCTTAATAATTTCTTATAAAATTTATACCAGCATTCCCTCATTATTTATTTGCACTAGTGGCACAGAAAGAAATTCCCCTGAATATTATTAATTTAAGTTGATGGTAATATATTGAAATATATTATACTTTCTATGGTTATTTTCATGAAGACCTAAATTGCATTCATGGGACATGGGCAATTTAGCTTTTGTTTATTTTACATTCTAGCTTCCTTGCTTATCATGTCATAAATTGTCAAATTTGTTTTAGCCATAGGAACTACTTCTTTTTTCTTCTTACTGAAAGTGAATATTTTTTATATAATATTTTGATCATGAATTTCCCTCCCCCACCTTCTCTTAGGTCCTCTCCCACAAAACTATATCCACCTCTTTTCTTACACTCATTGAAAAACAAACAGGCATCTAAGGAATAAAAATAAAACATAATAAAATAAAATATAATAAAAATGTAGGAATATGACTAAACAACAAATAAACGGAATAAAATGATCAAAAAAAAAAAGAGAAACATTTATCAACCCAAAGACATACATGTTTGCATACACAGGAATCCCATCTAATCACAAAAACAAATTCCGTAATAATCAAAGATTTGTAAGGTGAGTAATTAGAAGTCCTGAAACAACATTGTGTTATACAGAACCTCTGAATATACCATTGAGTTCATTTTGTGTTAGTAATCTACTGCTGGGCATGGAGCCTAACCTTAAGAGTGTCTTTTATCCCCACCAGTGAGACAACCCTGTAGGGAAAGATATTCATTCCATTTCAAAGTGGCTGTTATTCGGCACTATCACTTGGACTTAGTGATGGGGCCTGAGTCTACGGCTCTCAGCTCTAGGATACCATCTGATCTGGGCCCTGTGCAGGCTGCCACAGTTTCTATGAGTTCATATGTGCATCAGTCAAGCTGTGTCTAGAAGGCCTGTGTCCTGGTGTCCTCTATCTTCCTTGGCTTCTATAATCTTTCTGTCTCCTCTTCCACAAATATTCTTTTAAAATATTCTTTTATTTTGAAATAGCAATGATGAAAAAAATCTTTCTGCAAATTGAATTGTGTTGCATCTGCCTCAACAATTATTTGTGAACTTCAGCAGACATAAACATATACATACACATACTCATGTACGTATGCTCAAATATGTTTGATCTCTTACACACATATACACACATGCATACACAAACACATAATGACCACGCATGCATACTCACACTTTCACTGTTTTGTGCAGTGCTAAGTAAAAGATTGATTCTTAACAACAATAATGTATTGAAAATATTTTTTATTCTGATTTCAAATTTTGATAAACTGATTCAGTGGACCAAAATAGCTGATCAGCTACTAAGTGATAATGCAAAAACTCTCTCAGCACTTTAATTTAAACTTGCCTATCCACTCATAGACACTACAGAAATTAATATAATTTAATTTGGCATTTACCCATGATCTCATTAAAACATCTCTTTCTCACATCTATTCTCTTGTGGATGAGAAGAAAATAAAAAGTCCTTCTGACATTATTCAGGAAAGAACAGCTGTGACAGACCGAAGAGAAAAGTCTAGGGTAGATGTGCCAGCCTCTTTGTGATGTACCAGCTCCATACTTGGGCAATTCATTTCAATACTGATCTGCCATGGACACAACAAACAAAAACAAAACAAAACAGAACAAAAACAAAATACGTGTTTGGCATCAGTGATAGAAGAATATTGAATGCAGACGCGGTTCTAGTCTCAAATAATTACAATGCTGCAGTAGAGGAAAAATATTAATTCTTTACATTTGTCAATGGGAATGTAATAAGAATTACTGTGTGAAGTCAGAGCTTATGAGGGTCTAATAAAAAAGGAGATTAAAGCAAAGTTTCCTAGAAAATAAAATGCCTGTATAAACCTAAAACAAAAGCAAATTCACTGGATAGGAAGAAACCAGGAAAGCCTAGTAGTCATGAAGAGAAGAAATTGAGGAATAGAAGGTAATATAGTCAGGTTGGTTTATATAGTTAGGATGGATCATGCAGTTCCAACTAGAGGACTGGAGGGCAGGTAAACACCTCACTGCAAACCTGTACACATGGGCCTTACTCCTGAGAACAAAAGGGGAACTGCAGAAAGCCTTCAAATAATCAGAAATGCAGCTCCAAAGAAGGAAAACATTGTAAGCACTTAGGGAGAGCAAACAAGGATCATGAACGCCTTGATGTATTCTTCAGCAACTCTGCAATTTTGGCTGATTTCCCAGTGTCCAATATAGAAATCATTTGAAGGACTTGTTAGAAGGTAATATGTATACTTGGTAGTGATATTCTTTCACAGGTGTGCCATTTGAACCACTTCTGACAATTTCCATGATTTATATAAACAGACTTACTGTGTATCATTGTCATTATTGTATTTTCAATAATCTTTATTTTTTGAAAATTTCATACATATAGACAATATTCCTTTTCTATAACCAACCCCCAATCCCTCCAACTCCTCCAGCACCATCCACAATGCAACTCCTACTTCAGATCCTTCATTCATTTGTTTGTTTATTTATTAGCTTATTTATTATAATTCATTTAGTCTAATTGATGCTACCTTTATGCACTTGGGTGTGGTGTCACTCCATGGAGCATAGGTAATCTATTTGATGACCACTCAAAGAAAAGCAATCTTCCTCTAGCAACCATCATCCGCCAATGGCTCCTGGGTTCAGTTGGAGGCGGGGTTTCAGGAAATCTCCGCCCTCTATGCTATAATTTTTTACTTGCTTAAATGTGTAACTATCCTATTTGTGTTTGTATGTCCAATAGCCATATCATGTTGAGAGGACAACCTTTAAGACTTGACAATCCAGAGATCACAAAGCAGCTCCATGTACTCCTACCCACTCTGGACACAGAATATCCAGTTATAGATAAAAATGAGCTGATGTAGAAGACCAAATTGGTTCAGCAGACTGGACCTTATGATATGTCAGACTGCAAGAAATCTGTAGCTATCAAGGAGCTAGGTTATTTAATGAGGAGAGGAATCTTCTCATCGTTGTTTATAAAAGTGCCATATGTGCTGTACGCCACCTTGTAGCTGTCTCAAGGATGAGCAAATAATAGAAAGTATAGAGGAAAATCAACAGATGGCTGAAAAATACAAAGAGAAAATTAAGAGTGAGCTGAGAGACACCTGTAATGATGGATGGTATCTTTTGGAAAGGTTCTTGCTTCCCAGTACTTCAGAGGTAGAAAAGCAAAGACTTCTGTTTGAAAATGAAGGACGATTACCCCCATTACTTGGCTGAGGTTGCTGCTATTGATGAAAAGGAAGGAATTATAAGCGAAGAGCAAGCAAATCAAGAAATTTGGTCAGCAAAACAGAAATGCAACCAACAAATCCTGTCAGACTGGGTCAGGCCCTTAACTCTTCCGTGTTCTATTATGAGATTCTGAAATCCCCTGAGAAAATCTGCTCCCTTTCAAAAACAGCTTTTGATGAAGCCATTGTTGAACTTGATACACTAAGTGAAGAACTGTACAAAGACAGCACACTAATAATGCAGTTACTGAGAGATCATTTGACACTGTGGACGTCAGACATCCAAGGAAATGAAGCAGAAGCAGGAGAAGGATGGGGAAATTAACTAGCCATCTATCCTTTGATTGCCTCATTCTAAAATCCACATAGTAGACTATGAGTTGTTACTCCAATTTGAATTTCTATTTTTTTTTTTTTTTTATGTTTTAGTATTAGGAGAGTAGAGCCAATTAACTTTAGGGAGTGGCTCATTTTCATCTTGAAGTAGCCAATATGGGTATGTGGAATTTTTTATACGAGCTATATGTGTTTGGCATAGTACTTTTGGTACATTGTGGATTCAGAAGGACCAATGTTAAGCTGCTTAGATGTCTTAGCAATGAAAATGCCTACATATTGTTTGTGTAGGTAGGAAATAAAAGGTATAATTGGTTCCAATCACAAGTGTACTTGTTGTGGGTATTTTAAAGTTTGGGGCATTTGCAAAAATGTGGTACAAACAGACATCCCCTGGATGCATACTGGGATAATGTCTCAGCATGTACACCCTTGACCACACCTTCAGAGCTGTCCTTAGACAAAATAGTCACTCAGTTTACTCTGATAAGGGCAGAAATGGTTCACATTCCAGTATTTGCTCTTTGGTTTCATTGTTTTTGCTATGTATTTGTGTGTATTTCAACGCTGTAACAAATTTTAGAACAAATGTCAAAGTAAAGACGCAACGAAAGTGAACTACTTGGTGTCCTCTGTTCTATGTGTCAGGTGCAGTGTTAAACAAAATCTTATGCATTTCACTGTTTCTTTCTATTGTTTCTCTTTTGCTTTTTGCTCTTGTGATCATTTTTTCTTCTCTGATACTTGCCTAACATGCATGTGATGTAAAATAGTTACCAGGGAAATAACTTGATATGATGTCTGTGTTTGATATCTTATAAAATTTTTAAGATTAAGCAAAATTGTTAAGAACACATGTGTTAAGTATGTGGAAGGAATCAAAGTTTTATGAAGAGACTTTGCAGCTACGTTCTCTACAGCTTTTCATATAATTTAGTTTTTGGTTTTGAGTCTTCTTTAAGGAAATTCTTGGAAATTACACCTTATACCAATTTCTCTTGGTAGCTAGTGGGCTTTTACCAATTTTGAATGCAAACTGAATCAAAAAATGCTAACATAGCTACAATCCTTAATCATGTCCCGTATGCCCTGCTTGCTGCTCATAGTGCCATATTGAAATGTGTAACTTAGGAACCCGTGAGAAATTTTATCTGATAAAGGGATCCTATGTCATCTCAAGGACCTGAATTCAATCACTGGAATCCCCATGGTAAACAAAAAGAACTGACTCTTGTACACACACATCACACTCATTCACACACATAGAGAAGGAGGAGAGAGAAAGAGAAATGAATGGAGATGCAATACATTTTTAAAATATATTATTCAGTTTTCAAATGTCAGTATTTACTGTCAGTTATGAAGTGTGCCACAAAGGCATGTTATCTACATCATCTAATGCAATTTTCTGTTATCATTAGCATATACTAAGTTATGCTGAATATCATGATAAAATAGCCTTAATATATCCTGTAAGGTTAAATACTAAAAATCATAAAAATAACCGGAGGGAGCTATTGTTTAAAATAAATTTTATATAGTATATTTGCTTACATTTAGTGTTCATAGTACTTCATGACAGCCTATGTAACTGGAGTCACAGGGAATAAACAGGAGATGGAAACATGGAAGTCTTCACAATCATGCACCTCTCTTTCTAGCCCTCTCAAACATATCTCTTGATGCTGAGGAAAATGTAAAATATACATTTAAATTATTCACATCTATATCTTCGTCAGACTTCTAGTCTTTTAATAAACCTATTTTTATTTTTGTCTCAGACTAGGTGCCTGTTTCTACAATCACCTCTTTTATTTAACAAAAGTTCAAAACACCCACACTAACATCCATGTTAAAAAAACATTCCCTCTCTTGAAGGATTTGTCTTTTCCAGCCCTAGTTGGGGCTGCTTGAGTGCATCCAATTGAGAGGAATACAAAACCTTACACAACTGAACATTTCACTCTGTCCGTGTGTTCTGAGTCAATGTACCCATTCACTATTGAGTGAAGATACTCAAAAACTTCACTACTTCTTCATTGCCAACTTTTAATTGTTTTTGCCCTTGTGGTTGCCACATATGCTCCACTTTCTTTGTGGTTTAATTCTCCATGCATTATAATTATTGCATCCACCTGTCTGTCCAATTTCATCTTCCTCTGCACTGGTCTATTTACTGTTGTGAAATTTCATCAGGATCAGGCAACCACCACTGAAAACCTCCCATTCTCCATCACCTAAACATTTCATGATGTCCCTTATACCCATCTTTAGAAGCCGCACACCACAGTTTTTCCCGTTATGACTCTCACAGACTCATATGTGAGTAAATTCAAAAGAAGAATATGAACTTGACCATTCTCAAATTTACCTTTGAGAATTACCTTTACTGTGATGTTTGTTTAACTGTACCCTTTCACAAAATTGTTTCAAAATCTCCCATAAGTCTCACAAATATGTAAGTTTGTAATTCACTGTTGTATGTAATATGGCCAGAATAAACTTTCAAAAATGTAAACCTAGTATAAGCAGGCCCAGTTTAAGACTTCTCTTTGCCTTGTTCTGTTAAAAACTAGAAGTTAACTCCTTTGCTCATAAAAATCCTGTTTTTTTGTTTTTATTTTTTCAGCTCAAATAATGATCTTTATTCACTGTAACACCCTTTATTCTGAGAATGTTCATCTTAGTTTTCATCTGCTTAATATCTTCCTACATGCATGGTATTAGGGACAGAGAAATGGACAACCCCCAATGTAACTGTCATTTAAACACCTGCAGCAAACTTCTTAGACCTTTAGTATCCTCTTCAGTTATTCCTCTTTTGTACAGCTTCGTATTACAAATTGTAATTATAGTTTTATTTAACTTGCTTTAATATTAAATTTGATTCCTAAAAAGGGTGACTATGTTTAATATTTTATATCTACTAAAATCGCGAACAGTTCTAAGAGACTACAACTGCTTAATACTTTAGTAACAGTTTGTAGTTTTTAACATAAAATATTAATTTAGCATTCATTTTATATGTTTGAAAAATCCAAGGCAGAAACATAGCAAATGTTTCTCCCTTAGCCTTCATCAAACAGAAATTAAAGACTAGCAACTTGATTTTCCTGACTTAAAGGTTGATGCAATTTCCATTACATTTTATCTTATAAATCACTCCAAGCCTGGATTCCTATACTAAATAATTTCCATTCCAAATGTCATAGCTTTGACAGGTAAGTTACTTCAGACAAGCATCCATTATTCAAATATTAATTCAAATGTATTATGGATTTGCAAAGGAAAAGAGTCACAGGGATATACAAATCTACTTAAAATCTTATATTAGGGGTACAGTGGTATCTCAGTTACTTACATCAAATGCTTTTCAATTGAAAATTTTGCTCTGCTGCTTGAGTAACTTAAACTTATTTGAAGATGACTTGTGACATATTAATACTCTATTTAGTTTTTCACTTTTCTGTTTTGCTTTTAATTTTACTTTTGATTTTGTTTCTGTTTTCACTTTTCTTCGGAAACTCAGGCATTATGCTGATTTTGAACTTCCTTCTATTAGCAGGAGGCACTCCAACAAACACTCACTGCCCACTGTAGTGATTTAACGAGAACACAGGAAAGGAAGCACTTTTGTCAAGGCCCAGTAGTCACCTCCTGCTTCTGTCCTTTCTGTCTCATGGCCACAGTAGAACTCTGACTTGTTAACTTCACATGTATTAGTGAGACATTAAGCCTACTTACCAAGCATGAAACCACTACTGTCAATCTTTTACCTAATGGGATTCTGGGAAGGCTAGTCCATGCATGGAATTAACTAACCTGAATGATTTTATTCATCTGTAGAACAATTTGATTTTAGGAGACTAAGATTTTGTTGATATAACAATACTTTGACATATAGACTGTTAAATTTAAAACTAAGCATATACCGTTTTTAACTCTGGTTAGCACACAAAGTTAGTTGTAAGAAGAACTTTTTTGTTGTTGTTTTGTTTTGCTTTTTCGGTTATACTATACTTAACCACTATAAAGTATTTAGATCACTTCTATGATTTAGTGAGACCATAGGCTTTGCTTGGTGTTTCCTGGTGAAACATCACTTCACATACCTCAAGAAAAGACTTCAGAAAGGTTACCTACTGGATACCAAGTACATTTTATACAAATTATGTGATTTTCGGTACCTGATTCATTCCTGAACTTTTAGTTTTCTTTTTTTTTTCTATAATTGGTGTATCAACTGTGTTTTTAGAATATAGGAATTATTGCTTTCATAAAAATGGTATCTTTTTATAATTTCTTAGTTTATATGGTCTGAATTTTTGTTTCTCCCTGTCTTTCTCTTTGTGTGTTTGCTTGTTTGTTTATTGGAGAAGAATTTCAATATGGAATCTAGAGTGGCTAAGAGCTGTTGCTTTTCCCGTCTTAGTTCCCTGAATGTAGGGTTTACAGGTATGTGTAATCAGTATTTTTTCTTCTTCTCTTCCTACTTAAATTCTCCAAAATAAATATAATCTACATTTTTATGTCATTGCCATCATTGGTCAAGAGGTACAAAAGGTACCTTTTTTTTTTGAGAGATGTTTTTCAGATTTGTTATCTGTGTCTTTGTCTTTGGTACATATATCCTAGATCTTTTTACCACACTTCACTGTGATGAATGTCAAGAGTACAAATACTCCTCAATGTCTTGGATTTTAGTCAAGAAAAAAATGAAAAAGCAATGAGATATGCAGAATGCAAGATGTCAAGTCAATGCAAACACACACACACAAAGAGTGTGTGTGTGTGTGTGTTTTCATGCTAATAACTACTGAAATAAGATGATCTTCTATTAGACAGACTGAAGCAGAATAGTGTTTTGACACCCAAAATGAACTCCCATAACTTACACAAAGGGAATATATTTTTGTTCACCTAAAACCAAAAATACTTTTTTTGTAATTGTTGCTACATGCTAATCAAACCTTTTTATTATAATAAAGGCATTAATGAAAGCAAGAGATAAGAGAGGTAGACTTGTCATCCTAAGATGCTTTCATCTTTTAGTCATGTACAATAAAAAGCTGTTTCCAGCAGTTAAAAAATGGGAATTGACATTAGGCAGGTTTCTTCCTAATTGTAAACCTATTGCTGAAAAATCATTGCTAATATGGGGTCTTTTAAATTGTATCAGGCTTTCAAAGGAGATACAGTAGTTTCTAAGTTTCCAAACTTTACATACATGTAAAACATTTACACAAAAGGGAGAAATTTACATCTAATTTATTGTATCGCATAGACAGTCACAATGCAATTCTGTGCAATAGAGAGCACATTTTACAAACTCAAAGATGGATCATACCAAGGAAACTTTGGAGAGAGACAGTTCACTGTCAAGAGACTTGAACATGAGGGCTTGGGATGTCTTAATTGATATATTAAAAGGTGGTTTCAAAAACCAAATGTAGAAGTGGAAAGCCATAGGGAAGACTTTTCTTATAAACTTGAATATATTTTTCTATCCTTTGGAAGTAAAGTATGAACATACTTCTGTGACTTTGATGAGAAGAAAACAGCATAAAAGATCCTTTGTACTATGTAAGATGTTAATTTAGTCTGATATAAACACACAAAACAGGTATTCTCACTGCAAAAAAAAAATGCAAAAAATTTATTAACCAAATGCCACCTACTCAGTCAGCTCTGTAAGCAAAGTACAGTCCCTACAAAGACACAAGAAACTTTCCTCTGTTGCTGTATCCATTATGATCATTAATGGACCTTTAGACTCAAAGTGCTGCATAGCAAAATTCTCCTTAACTGTGTCTTTCACCTCCAAGCTAGATTAGATTATATATCACAGGAAACATAAAGTAGATGAGTGGCCTTAAGAAATTCAGCAACAGTGGAATCTTTGATTTTCAAAATAGATTAAAAGTAGGGTGACTTCTGATGGGCCTGTAGAATAACTGCTCTGGGACATTCACTCTATGGCTGTCATTGTGATTCCTGTACTACAGAAAGGCTATCAATTGCCATGCAGAACAGGCACTGCAGAAAATTATCGCTCCTATATACTTAATAACACATAATTTTAAAACGAAAGGAGAATAATTTAATATGCTATCAACCTTTTAATATAGCTAATAATACTATTCTGAGATAACTATGTGTAAACCCAGTGTAATGGGTATACATTATAAACCTCTTTTTTAATAAAAAAAGAAAAAAATATTTTTATATGAATGGTCTGCTTTTCCATTTAATGTGTAGTTTCATTATTTTAAAATAATATAATGTTTCCTGAAAATATGTAAATGTGAGTATATTCTCATAATTCATACACTCAAAGCTAGTATCTAATGTTATGGCATTGGGAGATTGATATTTTTGTTTGTTTTGTTTTTGTTTTTTCTTTTGGATTTATGGGTGTTTGCTTTTCTGAGACAGGGTTTCTCTGTTGTAACTCTGGCAGTCCTGGCACGCAATCTGTAAACCAAGCTAGCCTTGAACTCATTGAAATAGGCCTGTCTCTGCCTCCTGAGTGCTGGGATTAAAGGCGTGTGTAACCATTACCTGGTGAGATCAAGATATTTTAAGGGTCTCTGATATCCCACTCTGGTCTCAAGTTTGCTTTGTGTATTAGGCTGACTTTGAACCCCTCTTCTTCCTTCCCTTACCTCCTATTTATTTAGATTATAGGTGCTGGTCACTGACTTGGTCACAGGGAAGTCCTTCATTAAGTGTTTATGTCCCGATGATTTACTGTCAAGGAAACTTGCATCATTATTAATGATTCATGGTGGATCTGTCTTCACTATCATGATGACAGCACAGTAGATTTAAGGCATGCATTGTACACCGACATGCTGGACAAAATACACCACTGGTGCCACAGCTATCCACGCTGACTGTTTTCATTTTCTATTGTCGCTTCTTTTTTGCATACCAGGAGCTACTGTTTGCCACCCTTACCTCAATCATCTGTAGAATAGATGAATTCCCCAAAATGGAGTAGCTGGTATTCTAGCTAGGAGCATCTTTCAGGTACATCAGGAGTAGGGAAGGAAACCATAGCAGTGAGATTTTACTGGCAGACCTGTCACCATAATTTCAAAAAAAAAATCTACTCAATAACCCTTCTGATGGACTGAGAAAACTGTACATATCAAGCACCTTCCTGGATTTTCAGAGTTCTGTTTCTACAGCAGTTTATTTAGTGGCAGGCAGGGTTTTTGTTCAAATATTGAACCCTCCCATTGATAACCAAATTAGGTGTATCATGCCTCACAATTATCCTAATAAAATAATATTAGTTCTCATCTGTGAAGAACAACATTGTTTCTTTCTTGATCACATGACAGCATAAGGTAAGCCTCCTGTTTTCAGAGTTTTTAGGTTTGTCCTAATATAGTCCGTCTCTTCTATAGCTTCTTTTCACTATGGGTCTGTGGTATGTTGACTTCCAGATATCTGTCCTTAGATCTCCAGGATGTGTCCTTCTAATCACAGAGAAATTTTGATAAAAAATATATGTTATTTGTGTTTTAAAGTTAAATTATAGATAATAAATTATTATATAAACTCATAAGACTGTTGCCATGTTGAAATAAGCTGACATAGGAGGGCTAGTACTTTGCTGATGAGACATGATATTAAATCAGCTCCTAACAACTTGTCACATGTGTAGTTTAGTGTGTCTCTCAAACCTCATCAGATCAGCTTTATTCTTTCAGTAGATGGTGGTTAGCACTGGGGCCTACATCTGGTCAAGGTACAGAGGATAAATGACTGTGGAATGCTTATCCCATAATGATACATCTGTCTCTATCTCTGTCTTTGTCTCTGTCTCTCTCTCTCTCTCTCTCATACACACACACACACACACACACACACACACTCCCTCCCAAGACTCAGTGATCATTGTGGAAGTGGAGCTGAAGACTATGAGAATCAGAAGTCCTTGTAAACGTTTACAAGGAAAAAATGTTTTCTGCATACAACATGGTTACACAAATGAACATACAGGAGATGAGACAGCATTCACAATACCAGGACAGACAAAACTCATAGGACAGAGGGAAAAGGTTAGCACACATAATACCCTTTGCTGAGGAATTGCTGATAATTGATAGCTGCTGACTTAGCTTTCCTAAAGGGTGTGGGACCGGTTAAGTCAAATATGTACCCAAGGATGGACCAACACTTAAGAGTATATACACAAGAGTGATTGAATCAGATGGTTTATGAAAAATGAGACAAAGTTGGGTGGATATGAGAGGAAAAGAGAGAAAGTTTGAATATAATCAAACTAACAACATATGAAATTCTCAAATAGTTAAGAAAAAAACATAAAAAGAACATAGGGGCCTTCTTCAGTGATCATGATAAAAATGTTTGAAACATGATGGAGTGCTGCCTAAGATCTACTTGGGAAAGTGTTAAGACCAATGCCCTATATGCAGTTGTATTTTTACATTTTTGAATATTAATCTTTATTCTTTTGTTGTTTTCATTCACTTAAAAATATTAACTGTGGGTTAAGATTATAATGCTCTAAAGGACTATTAAAGAAAAATGAAATTCTAAGGTAAATCACCACAAATATTCAAGATAAGCATTGTTGATATGTTCTAAAAAAATTGTGAAAGTTTGCTTTTCTGAGTAAATAAGAGTGAAGTTATATTACTTCTTTAAAAGATCAGATTTTTCAGGCAAATTTTTCTTCTTTGAATAACTCTCACATATTATTGTTTCCTCCTAGCCCATGCCTATTGTCTTTGGAGAAAACATGACTGTCAAAGAATTATAAAAAGTCTACATAGAAAGTAAGCTTATAAAGATTATAAAGATTTTAAAGTCAGATTTATGATACATTATTCAAACCAGGTCATAGTCCTTATATAAACCAGTGCTTACCAGACTAAAGCATTTCAGTCCAGCTTATATATCCAACTCTCTAAACACACAAAAATATTCATGCTGTTTAGCCCCAAACCATAGCTTTTTCTATGACATAAAAGTGTGAGTCTACTCCAATGGCTTTACAGACATCTGTTAGCTGTTTTAACTACATTACAGATTAAAAACAGTGGTAACCTGAAGTACTTATTCCTTTTTGTACACTTAAAACATTTCTTGTGAGCCTCAAGATATCATACATAGGACACGCTAAACCCTCAAAAATCAACTTAAAAATGAAAAACTGGCAATTTTTCTTCCAATATTCAATTATTAATGGCTCTAAGGCATGAAACACTGGATGGAACATAGAAGAAACTAAACCCCTTCCTCAAAATGGGAATGATTTTCTCTGTGTCTTCCCACAGAAACAACCCAGAACTATTTAGGTTCCAGCTCAAAATGTCCGGCTCATTTGTGTTGACCAAGAAGATAGCCCAACTCTACTTGGAAGAAAAAAGTACGCAGACAAATGCTACCCAAGGCAGTAACCCATAAAATATTCTCATTAATATCCACCCCAATCCATCTCAATGCTTTTCCTTGCCCTAGCCCCTTGTGTTATCCAGTTCTTGCAGTGGCAGAAAAATAATATTACCAAAATTGTCATTAATCAGATTCTAGTTCAACTCCAGACCATCTTACAAATAGAGATCAATGATGATGATGATATCACCCCCTTATAAACAAATAATTTTTTTTTTTTAAAAAAAAGGAGCTATGGGGCTGTTCAAGAGCTTAGAGGGAGTTGAAGCATGCTTTGAACCTCAGAATTCACACCCTCATAATGGAAAGTGCTTGACTGCTCCCCTCTCTTACTCTGACAAATCCCAGCTAGCTCCGATGTTGCCATACTACACAGCATGCCACTGATAAGATCCTCCCTCTTCAAGGAATATGACCTGGGTGATGCTTATCTGACCACTGCAGCTGGGTAGCCTTGGGCTGGGCTCCTCTCCTTATAAGGTGTCTTCCTCTCATCCCTGTTAGAACACTGCCCAGGAAGAAGAAGAGACTCCCCCGGGACTTTGGCCCCAGCTAATGACAATATGACCACCTAGGTCTGTCTGGTTGTGAGCTTCCTACATGAAAATGGAGCTGATCTAGAACCGCTGCCTTTATCTTTACCCTTTAAAAGTGACTCCTCTCACTGCAAAAAAGGGAGCTGTATTCACTGAAACCTTCCTCCCCAGAGATCATTTCTGGCTCAGCTCTCAGCCTCTGACTGAAGACCTGCTTGGACCCTGGAACCACTGCCCTGAGCTCTCCTCCCCTGAGCTGAGCCTGGGGCAAAGGGCTTAGCTATCTCCAGGGAAGGGGATCAGACAAAGGAATCAACAGATGTTATCAAGGATAAGGTAATAGAAATAAAATAGAACGAATTTCAATAAATGTGGGACTAATTGATTAAGTCTTAAAAATAGTGAATAAAAAGGAGTAAGTGTGAAGAATATTAAGACTTCAGCTTCTGAAGCTGTGAACCACAACCCCTGTAGTTCCCATACTGAGTATGGGTATTATAAAAATCTGGAGATCATTAAGAGATTTTGCTGAATGAAAAAAGATTTTTTTTTCAGAATCAAAGACAGTGAATTACAGGCATTGTCCTATTGCATCATGGGATTTTACTGAAGCCACGGTGCAGCACATTCCGCATACTCATGTTGTTATGCCTTGCAGTGCATGTGAACTCTACCTGTGACAGCATGGCATGCCGTATCTTGGCACATACAAAGTCCAGCTGTTCCAGAAGCATGATGTCTTAGTTATGCCCTAAAAAGAATTTTATTATCTCTTGCAGGTGATCTAAGCCTAAAGGCTAAGAAGCTATGACAACTTTGGTATTTCCTATCAGCACTCCTCAGCATGGAAGCACCGGATTTTTCATCTTCGGATTGAGTTCCATTAGAATACATTATGCTAAGAGTTGTGCCGTGAGTTGTTGACTTGAGATTTGTTTTGATACTGTTTCAGACCTTCTGACAATTTCTGAACCGCCTTAAACATACTTGTCTCATTTATGGCAAGAAGCAGTCACAGTACTGATGATTATAAAACCAATGTGTGGGCTGACTTTGAAAATCACTGGAGATATTCTAAGTTTTTCAGTATCCAATATTCATAGTCACTAGCTCATTTGTGTACAAATGGATTTTGTCTCCAGTAAACAGTAACATCAGACCCATACCAAAAATTAATTTAAAATATTTTTATGAATTCTTATTAGTAAATGTGTGGTTTCTATTCTTATCTTATATGCCCGTACCTATTTTATATATTTATATATTGTGTATTTTTATCTGGGGCCTTGTAGAACATTTCTATGTTTAAACTGAGACATGAACGAAAATCTAGGAATTCTAACTGTAAAGTATGAGGAAAGTGTCATAGAGGATATAGGGAAGAGCCTATACTCTGAAATACAAAATTGGCGTCAGGAAGAAGAGGCAAACAAGAGTGACAGCCATGACTATCAGGAAAAATTTAAATTATTACTGCGTTAACATTAAACCCAGTATCTATTAAAAATTCTCCAAACTTTCTGATGCATATACAATCTACCTTCTTATACACAGAGAGATTTATGAACAGAGGCTATACAGACAAAAGACTGAAGGTTTTAACCACTTTGCCCTTAATATATTCAGATAACAATCACTAAATAATTTTTCCCATTTCTTCAATATCTAAACATTCTCCCAATTCCTTATTCAATTAATTTGGTTTTACATGTTTACTCGTTATGTGTTTTAATTAATTTTCTCTCCTAACAAATGTCTACATATTAATATTTTATGCACCAGATGGAATTCCAGAGGAAAAATGCAAATCTTTAGTTTCTTACTACTGAATCTGCAAGTAACTGGTCATCTTCATGGAGCTATAAATCAAGAGATTATAAAAATCATGAGGCTCTGCAAATCCCAGTTCTCTGCAAACCTGATCTTTCTCGTTCTGAATTTTTAACAGTCACTCTTTGTTCTCAAATTATCGTATTTGAAATAAAGCTTTATACCTACATTCTCTACTGTTTTACTTCAAAAAATTCCAAATGTCTATTTGCAAAACAAATTGTAGACTTAATTAAAAATGAAAGCTTTATTGTGGGATGAGTGAAAGGGAAAGAGAAAGAGAGAGACAGAAAGACTGAATCAATCTGTGATATGGCCAAACGCTCACATGTAGTTAATCAGATAATTTTTTTTTTTTTACGCTGGAGAGTAAACTACAAAAACTACAAATGAAAGTGTTTATTGTGCTTAGAAGTGCATTGTATGGTCACTGAATTTAATATTGATAAAATAAATTTTAAAAAAATTTTAAAAGTATAAGTATTTTTGATATTTTTTTTATGTTTGTGTGTACATATACATACAGGTATTTTGCCTGTACCACATGCATGTCTGATGCCTATAGAGGCCAGAAGAGGGCATCGGGTTCCCTGAAACTAGAAATAAAGACATTTGTGAGCACCCCTTTGGGTGTTCTGGGAATTAATCTCTAGTCCTGTGGAAGAGCAGAGTGCTGTTATCCACGGACTAATGTCTCAACTCCCATGTATGCATAACAAAAAGAAGACATATATTTAAGACAATAGATTAATTCTAATTCACCTCCTTTGATGTTTCACAAGGTATGCATGTGTTCAAATATTGCATTGTACCCCTTTATAGTATACAGGCATGAATTGCCAATTAAATTAAAACTAAAAACATGGTAAGGCATCTTTGAGGTGGAGTATGAGGCTCCTTGTCATTTTAGATTTTGACATGTCACAACATAGAGAAGACCGGCCACCCTTTAATGGATGATAACCTATCCCTCTGTCAGAACAAGGAAAAGATGGGTTAGGTTAGGGCAGTGATGGTTTACCAGTCTTGTTTTAAGAACACTGGCAATTCCCAAAAAGAAATATGAAAGAGAAAGACCTGATTATAACCCCAAAAGACAGGATCGCAAGACTGTTTCTTGTAATCATCAGCATGATAGTGAATACGTTCAAACACTAATGTTTACCTGCATCCTTTCTTGTCTTGAACAATAAAACTTTCCAGGAAATGGATTGGCTTTTTTCTTTCTTAGGAAAGCATAATACTTTATTACTTTGAGAGTTTCATACCATATATTTTCACCATATTCATTCTCATCCCTCTCAGATCCGTACTTAGCCTCTCCCAACACAGAGTCCTCTTCCACAACTTTTCCCTTTCCTCAATCCCATAGCTTCTTGTAGTCTCTCACAACCCTCCCACTCAAATTCTTGAACTTTTTTCTTTAATTGTTATTATTACCCATAAGTATAAAAGCATAAATATATTAATACAACCTGTTGACTCCATTGAGTATTGCTTGTATCTATATGATTTCTGGACTGACCACTTGGAACTAGATAATCAATTAGGGAGCTCATTGAGGATCCCCTCCCATTTTCAAGGTAGAAGCCCTTGAGACACTCCAATGGACCATAGCACGCCTACTACAACAAAATGCAAATGGTCAAATTGCAGAGGATAGTGTTCCTGAGAAGTCCAGGCTAAGTGGATCCATCCACAGCACAGCTCCTGCACCCAAGGCTCAAGAAATGATGCATAAGAGGGAACAGAAAGATGAGAAAAATCAGAGAAACAGGAAGTCAAAGTAGCAATTGTTGTTTTTTGTCAGCGTATGCTGTCCTAGAAAAAAAAACAATTCCAAGTGTCAATGCCGATCAATCTCCAAATGATGGCATCACAGCCAGCATCTTGAAGCTCACTTTCAGCCACTTCTCTGTAATTCACGATCCTTACAAGTTGCACCAGAGTTTCTTACCCTGAAGTCAACTTTTTACAGGCTGGGTAGGTAGCTCTGTGTGAAAGTGCTTCTTCACAATCTTAAGAATCTGAGTTCAAGTCCTAGCACCAAAGTAAAACATTAGGTTTTGTAGAGCATGCCAGTAAGTCCAGCACTTTGACACTATTTTCCTCTGGCCTCTGCATGTATGAATGCAGATCTGGGTAGCTGTAAGAAAACATACACACACACACACACACACACACACACACACACACACACACACAAACACACACACACCACATATTGCAATCATACCCATATACACATACATGTAAATTTTTAGAACAATTTCTTATATTGCTGTCAAGCTCTGTTAACATAGTTATATATTTAGTAGACCAGCAAATGGACATATATGTGAAATAAATTCATACAGATAATTGTGAAGCTAAGGTCACCCTTTGCCTTGTGTCATTTATTCTTCAGAAAAGCATCTTCTAGTATTAATAAAGCTTAATAGGTTTATTATTTCAGAATCTTTTAATTTTGCTCCCCCCCAAACTACTAAATCATGGAGCTAAAAATCCAAATATAATGTAGTGATTTCTTACTTTAGTTTGAGATAATCCATGGTTAAAAGTGTACATTCAGTATTGCTGACCTAACATAAAAATGGTAAAGTTCTCATAATTATTTTACTAAAATTTAGAGGATAAAATGAACAGTTGTCTTGATAAGAAATAATAATGACAGACCAAAATGTGTTGGGAATAGTAGTGAAATTTCAGGGGTTAGCCAACAATGAGCTAAATCTTTATGGGCGGGATGTAATAAGACAGTGGGTGATCCAAAAGGGCATTCCACAAATAACTGCTTTTCCTTGTGTCAAAAACAATAAATATCTGTGGTACAGATGATTCCGTGTACTATACACTCAAAAATAGTGGAAACAGAATGGAAAATGTAGTTTGATATAAAGCCCAGTAAATAAAGAATAACTGTTTAATGTTTCATTTTTCATTAAAAATATACCTAAATATTTTTTAAGAGTCATTTTGAATGTTTAAAAGAAAGTCACTACCAATATGCATATGAATATTCAAGAATAATTACTTCAGATAATAAGCAAGGAATATATGAAAAATGCTAATGTTTCTTTCTCTATAGAATTGTCAAGAAGAAAGAAAATAAAGTGTAACCAATAAATAAATATTTTTGAAATGTCATTAAAATTATTTAAAGTCCTAAAAAGTTAATGGGCCAGTGTTTGATCAAGAAAGGTCTGCTTAGAGACTGTAAAAATATGAAATGTTAAACCTGCAGTAGCATTGGAAAACTGGACACAATGAAGACAATTTAAAAAATCAGATCGAGTTATGTGTATTTTTTTCTTATGGACTCAAACATCACTATAATCATACATATGCATTTTTTTATTACTTCTAATAGTCCAATTTTCAAATGTGGCCATGGTGTAATATTTTTTTTCATGTCACACGTATTTTACCAGTTGTGTTATCAATGAGTTCATAGTATTCTTTGATTTGTGAATTCTACATATGTACCTATGAACATGATGATAAGAAACACATATTCAGTCATTATAGGAAGTCAGGTTTTTATCTCGTGGAACACCACAATCATGAAAGCTTATGATTACATTAACTGTAGTATGTTTGTAATATTTAAGGAATTAAATATCCTGTTATTTTTGCCTATATATCCTTAAAGATGAAACTGTTAATTTGTACCTCCTCATTTTTAGATCAAGATATAATCTTGAATGTAAAAGAAAAAAAGAATTCCATTGACCTTGATGCTGGGATTTCTCCCTGGCCACTTCGGGATTCGAATGCCCTGAAACCGGCAGTCTAGGCAGAAATAACAATGTTAGGGGTGTGATTGATTCAGATTACCATGGGGAAATTGGATTGCTTCTCTAGAATGGAAGTAAGCAAGATTATGTCTGGAGTGCAGGAGATCCTTTACGGCATCTCTTGGTACTTCCATGACCTGTGATTAAAGTTAATTGGAAACTACAACCGCCTAATCCAGGCAGAATGACAAAGGGCACAGACCTGTTCAGGAATGAAGGTATTGTTCAGTCATCAAGGAAAAGAGCCAAGACCTGCTGAGGTGCGCACTGAGGGTGGAGAAATACGAAATCAGTAGTAGACAAAGGTAGTTACAAATATCGGAAAAGGCCACCTGACCAAGTGGCACGAAGAAGATTAAAACTGACATTAGTATTTGTTGTATTTTGTTAAGAAAGTGTTTGTACAAATATTGTGTTTTCTTTCCTCAATTTCTTTAATGTGTGTGGAATAGTCATATCAGGTTTATTATGATCTGGTTATTGTTTTCACTTGGAAATTAATCACAGCATTAGGAGATATGACTGTGTGTCAAGTTGACGAGGGGTGGACTTGTAACGTCTACTCTTGGTCGTCAACTTGACTACTCTGTAACTAAAATTCAAAAATGGAGGACACACCCGTGATAGATTTTTGCTTAATTTGAAAGATCGACTTCTAACCTGGATCTTCAAGGTAGGAAGACACAGCTTTAATCCAGATAGTTTGAGCTTGGAAAAGACATGCCTTTAATTCAGATATTGAAGCCAGATCTAATCTGGGCCAAATCTTTTGCTGGAGCTCTCTATAAGGTCATAGCAAAAAGAAAGTTTTGCTCTTTGCCTTCTTGTCCTAGCCTTGCTAGCAAGTCCATTCCTTCACTGGCATTAGAGCCTAATACTTCATATTCCAACATATACTAAAACCAGCTGAGATAGCCAGCTTCATGCTCTGATCAGCTACTGGATTCTTGGACTTTCCATTCATAGCCAGTCATTGTTGGATTAGCTAGCCCATAGCCTGTAAGTCATGCTAATAAATCCTGTTATATATGTAGAGAGAGCATTCTATAGGTTTTGCTACTTTAGAGAACTCTGACTAATACAAAATACAAATAAGTTTCAAATTCCTTTTACATCAGTGAAATTCTTCGGAGTCCAGTGGTGTGGGCCACACAGAAATATTCCTTCTAATGTGAAGGATACGTTATTGCACTTGGAGCCTCTCACCAACCAAGAAAGAGGCATGATATTTGATGGGCCCATTTGGATTCTGAAAAGAGCACACTTCTCACAGTAACTTGAGTGTGTTACTCTGGCCCATATACCAAGAGACTTTGCATGGGACCTGGAACAAGAGAAGGCTCTTCACCAGGTCTAGGCTGCTGTGCAGGCTGCCCTACTACTTGAGTCATATGATCTACCAGACCTGATGGTGCTAAAGGTGGCAGTGGCAGCTAGGGATGCTGTTTGGAGCCTTTGGCAGGTCCCTATAGATTAATGATGGAAGAGAATTTAGGGATTTTGGAGCAAGCTAGCAAGCAGCACCTCTCCATAGCTTCTGCATCAGCTCCTGACTCCTTATTCCAGCCCAGTCCTGGCTTTCTTCCGTGAAGGACTGCAATCTGAAAGTGTAAGCCAAAGAAACCCTTACTCCTGAGTTTGCTTTTTGGTCATGGTGTTTTCATCACAGCACTAGAAACGCCAACTAAGACAGATTTATTCCATATCCTTTGATGTGCATACAAATGAGTTCAGAGTCCTTCTCACTTGGTTCAGTTAGCATGACGTTGTCAATATATTGCACCTATGTAATATTCTGAGGAAGAGACAGATTATCAATTTAACTTCAAATAAGTTATGACTCAGGGCAGAAAAGTTAATATATTCTTAAAGCGAAACTGTAAAGGTATACTGCTAGCCTTGCCAACTGAAAGGAAATTGCCTCTGGTGGTCCTTAAAGTGAGGTACTGAGAAAAATGCATGTTCTAGACCAATAGTTACATACAAGATTATGTATTAATTTGCTGAAGTAAGGACACCACATCTGGTATAGCAGCTACAATTGGAGTCACTATCTGATTGCATTTTAGAAAGTCAACTATACTTCTCCATGAAACATCTGTCTTCTGCAATGGTCCCAGAGAATTAAAAGGAGATGTGGTATGGACCACCCACCTGTCTGTCAAGTCCTTGATTTTGATGCTAATTTCTACAATTCACCCAGGGATGAAAAACTGTTTTGATTCATTATTTTCCACAGCAGAGACAACTCTAAAGGCTTCCAGTTAGCCTTTTTAACCATAATATCCCTCACTGTCCGGACAGGGAACCAATGTGATAATTCTGCTAACTTCTAAGTATGTCAATCCCAATAATACATTCTGGGGAAATACCCACAAGATGAGTGCAGGGACCCACTGGACCTATAATGAATCAGAGTCCAGATAAAACCCCATTCACCTCCTGACCTCCATAAGCTCCTATTTTAGCTGGAGGGCCACAAAGCTTCTTAGGTTTTCCCAGAATCAGTGTTAATTTAGAATCAGTTTCCAATAAAGCTCAAAAAACCTGTTTCCTTTCCACCTGTGAACAGTTATGCTTACAAATGGCTGTAGGTTCTTCTGGAGAAAGACTGGAGAAAGGCCATCAGCGAAACTTTTAGGTATTTTAAAAGCTTACCAGGAACTTCTTACTGTTCTTCCTCTGGTTTCCTCTTTTCAATTTTAAATACTCTGAGATTAGTATGTGACCTCCTGGCTAATATTAATAGTTCTGTGGAAAAGAATGTAAAAGGGAGATTTCTTTTAGTTAAAGGTTAACTGGTAATATCTATAATAATCCCAGCCTCTTTTAACATGTTTCTTATGAAGTATTAATTCATACCAATAAGATGTAAATGACACATTCTTTGTGACTATAACCTTTATAGACTTTGACATGAGATTATAGTCTTATTTATGTGGTAAAGATCTATGAAGCTTTCAGTTTTTAACTGTTTCTATGAAGATAATTTTTATGTGTGGAATTTACTATACATAGCGGCATAACTATTTCCAAGGACAGAAATATCTGGATTTTGTACGGACTTTACATTAGTTTTAAAAACATGCCTTTATTGCCTTTGTTAATGTGCTGAGATGAGGGTGCATTCATGCTATTGTGAAAATGTGGGAGTCAGAGATTCACTAACAAAAGTCTGTTCCCTCCCTTCCATTATCTGTGCCTGATAATCAAACTTCCATGGTCAGGATTATTGACAAGTGCCTTTACTAGCCGAGTCATCTCACTAATTCTATATTAGTTTTTACTCTAAGTCTTCACATGACTATGGTTCATCACCTCAGGTAGATATGTCAGATGATCTCTGTTCTCCCAGGGAAGCTCAGCATTAGGTCTTTCTTGTTTATTTAATGAAGCATTAGAAATAAAGTAAGGCACTGGTACTAAAATAGAAGTGACTTGCAGCAGATGCATATCATAGAAATGTCTATCAGGAATTAGAAGTGAATAAATGGATGAGGACTGAGCACTTCCCAGTTTTACCACTGGCCTTTATTGATTTGATATCTCTTGAGTGTATATCATATTGATTGACTAGCTCTAATGAATACATATATTGAAATCCCCCCTCCATTCTCTTTCCTTCTCCCACTCTCTCTCCTTAGTAGGTCACATGATGAAGAGACGTATTGCTCTTATATCTAATACATGAACTGAAGATATAGGTCAACAAAATAAAAAAGATACAGTAACAGCTATTCTAACTAGGCACATACCATTCTTCTGTACTGTGTACCTCTTTCTTCAGATGGTGTTTAAATGAAAAATAAAATTGTGTGTTTATATTATAACTAACCAAATGCTTAACTAATGGCATACTTGAATTTTAAACTATTCTGGAGAAAGTTAATTTTACCAATGCAAGCATTCGTGATAATTTAAAAATATCTTGAAAAACTTACCAAAGAGGAAAAATACATTATAAATATGGAAAATATAGACTTTTAAAATATGGCAGGTTAAATATGCTATGTTAAAGAAGCAATGGCAAGACACTTCAGAAACTTCAAAGATTATTGACCACAGCTGCTGATATGGGCTTAAAGCAAAGGTGTCTGGAGTCAGCAAGCCTGGGAGATAAGTAATGAAATCAATAACGAATCAAGTAAGGTGCCAGCAAATATGAAGAGTTTGATTCAGTCAGGTACTACTAGAAGCCATCAAAATTAATCTAATGAAGCCAGCTCAAAACACAACTAAAATGAGGAAAGCATTTTGAGGCAAGCACATGCTTTTGCTGCTCAATTTGTCATTCCAATCCATCTGATTTTACAGGATCACAGTTTACCAAGTAGATAAGGAAGTGTACAGCCTTTGACAAGGATTTTAAGTGAAAATCTTTATTCCAGCATGATTTAAGCAGTAACAGATGGAATTTTAGTAGTTAGAACATACTCTTGTGTTAAGAAACTTGTCAGTGAGGGCTTTTAAATTAAGAATTAGCATTTTAATCATAATTCAATCATATTCTAAATGGATAATGACAGACAATTAATGGGTGCTGAAGGAGGGAGAATCTGTCATTTCCAGGAACTAGCCCATTGATAAGTTTTCCAACACCAAGACGTCCATGCAAAACACATGTGGGTGAGTAACACTAATCATGATAGCATTATTTAGGAAAGTTAACTTCACATTCATCAGTTCTAAAATATCTCTTACCTCTGCCTCTGTGAAGCAAATGATTTCAACATACGAATCTTTCATGGTCCCTAGATTAAAAATAACACCCTTTACTTGCTGATAATTATAGTTTTCTAGTTTGTCTTTTCATTGGGAATCTACTTTTTCTCTCTTTGTTGTGCTCCAATTTAGTTTGAATTTAACCATTACATTCCCTTTTTTAGCTTTGGCAATGTCTTTAAAGTAAGCTATAATTGACTTTTCATCAAACAAGAGGTGCCATCTTGTACATTAAAAGGCAAAACATAAAGTGAGCATGGGTTTTAAGCTAACTGTAGAACAAGTCACCAGAGGCTATGTCATTGAAAATAATGATTTCCTCTCCCATTACAGCCCTTGATTGCCATTAGCTCTTGTGCCTTCAATGGGTTTCTATGAGCTCCTCCCCACCTATGACTGAATCTGTACTGCCTGGCTCTCCTGTAAACAACTGCAGTTGTGAATTCAAGAGTGACATGAACATGTCTTGTATGATATTTTCAAAAATACTTTTTAAAAAAGCAACAAATATTTAGAGGTTATAAAAAAGGAGACATATATACTCTTTGTTGGGAGCATAAATTGATGCGGCTTCTTTATACAGCAGGACAAAGATATCTTGCAAAACTAAAAGCAATTGTATTACTGAGTATACATTCAAAGAAAAACATCATCACATGAAGGACATAGCTGCAAATGCATGTTTATAGCAAGACAACCCAAAGTAGCCAATATATTAAACCATCCAAACTATTCTTTGAGAAAAATAACGTAATGTATATATGCAATGGGTTATTTTTCAGCCATAAAATGAATAGAGCCTTATAATTTAAAGCCACATTGAAAGAACATATGAAACAACAGGACTTCATTAGACTTCATTCTCTCCCTCTTTCTCTCCCTCTCTCCCTCTCTCCCTCTCTCCCTCTCTCCCTCTCTCCCTCTCCCCCACCCCTCTCTCTTTCTCTCTCTCTCTCTCTCACACACACACACACATAAGAAAACAATAATGAAATACTGTCACTAGAAATGGGGAAGGCAAGGGACAGTGATAATAATGATAGATTGAGAGCATCAAAACACAGAAAGAAGAAACCCACTGGTGTTTTTCCTATAGCAGGAAAGTCTAATTATTTCCATAACTTTCTATACACATATACAAATATATACAAATAAGAACAATTAATGAAAAAAATTTACCTTAATTTGAAATTTGAAAGAAAGCAAGAAAGAATATATGGGAGAGTTTGGAGAGAGAAAAGGGTATGGATGGAAATGATATAATTATATTATTGTCTCAAGAAAGAAATTATTTTTGAAGTGTTACAGAATTAGATTATAAAAGATAATTCTTCCATTCCCAACTTCATAACAATCTCATGCAATCTTGCTTCCTAAGGAGAGGAATTCTTCTGGGGCACAAAATGATTAAGCAAATAATATTTTATTTTATTAGGTGAAAGAATAAAAGCAGAAAGTAAAACAACCCTCAGGGTAGAGGTCAGATCAAATCCAGTGGCAAGTGCAAATGACAACCTAGGTGATCTAGGCTCCTTAGTCCTCTTCAGGAAATGGAAGCAGCTTAGATGTCCACCAACACATGAGTTGACGATTAAACAAGCTTTTGAGTTTGAACACTTGGTCCCCTTCCAATATCATGGTCTTGGAAGATTGTACTTCTGAGCTGGGATTAAAAGTGTGTGCCATCATTGCCTTCTGAGTTGGGCTACTTAAAGGCATGTGCTACACTCCAGTTGCATCTCACAGGACTTGAATGGAATTCTTTCCCAGAGTAGCCATATAACTGGACTAAAGATTAAATATTCCTCTATTTGGGAGAATAATTTCATACTAAATTCACCCATCAAAACCTATGGAAGCTTACTACTGTAGAAGCTTCATAAAATATACAATACATAAATGCAGATATATAAAAGGAGTTAAAATTAAATTACACTACTATAGGGAAACAGTACCCCCCTAAATTCCATGACCAGTAAATAGGAAGTCCAGTGCTAGTAATAGGTTAACACTTGTGCTTCTGACCTGTGTGGTTAAATAGACACCTAAATATTATAAGCTATTGCCAATGTCTTGGGTACCATCTACAACTTGATGGTAAGACCATATTGTTGAAGACAACAGGTAGTTGACCCATAGAACATAGAGAATCAAGCTGGTAATGACCTGGGAACCTTATCTCTATTGGCTAGCTTTCATAGTGCTGGAAGATACTATACATCTTACCAAAGGAGAAAAATAGACATCAATGTTACCCATCTTTGAACCTTGGTTGTAGATACAAATAGAGATCCAGAATAATATACCTGCTGGCATAATTATAGCATAAATTATGGCATAAATAAAGAATATTATGGGACTAACCAACTCCTTTCTGATTGGATTTAAGGCACACTCTATGAAATGAAATTTGTAGCTGTCACTGATATTGGGCCAATAATCTGTAGAGGAACACTTAATCATTTAATCTAGCAGCGTGGCTGCTCTAACAAGGGATCACCTTCAGAGGCCTGTGTGATCTGGATGGAAAGCAGAAAGAATGTTAGAATAATACTGTCCTTTATGCTAATGCTAGATGAAAGGGATTTCTGTGATTAAGGCAACATAGTACATGCCTTTAATCCAAACTCAGAAAGAAGTGGTGACACACACCTTTAATACCAGCACTCTGGGAGCAGAAAACAGAGCTCAGTAGAGAGAAGCAAACAGGAAAAGCAGACAAGAAACCAGAGCTCAGAGAAGCAGGGAGGTAGAAGTAGAGTTCAGAGAAAGCTCATAGATAGAAGCAAGGTAGAAGCAGAGATGGAAGAAGATAAGAAACAGAGAGGTAGTCTGAGTGTAGTCATCTCATAAACAGTTCAGATCATATGGAGAAGCCACATAGAGCAAATCCAATCCAGAATAAGCTTGGAGAGAAAGCAGAGAGTCAGAAACAAATGCTTCATGATTTACAGCTTGACGTTCAGAAGACAGGTAGTCAGTGTAAGCTCAATTAGAAGTAATTTTCGGAGACTGAAACATTCTAGGGTTAGGTTTGAATATTAGATTGTATTGAGGCTGAAGCCCTGTATGTTCTGGCTAGCATCTTGAAGATTAGATTGTACAGAGGCTGAAACCTTCCAGGTCTATGCTTAAGATTAGATTTTATGAAGGCTGAAACCATCTAGGATCAGTGATTGAATTAGCCCTCTGCCATGAACTCACAAGAAAAAACAAAATAAATCAAAACTCACATCTACACTTATAATAATCTAAAGAGGTCAAAGGAATTAGAAATATAGAATATATGGAGAGTACAAAGTAGACTAATTTTTTTTAAAGGCAAGGAGCTAGGTATGTGAGGAAAGAGATGGTAGATCTGAAGGAGCTGGGGTAAAAGGGTGAATATGATAAAATTATACTGTGTAAAATTCCAAAACAACTAATAAAAAAAAAAGAGATTCATAATTTATTTTCTTAAAAGGCTAAAAAATATTGATTTGTGGGGCTGAAATGTGGGGGTGTGATGCAGCTGTAATCCCCGTGATTAGATAATGGAGTCAGTAGGAACAGGCATTCATAGACACCACTGAGTTCATAGTGATCTGTAGAGCAGCCTGGCCTATGTGGCAACGTAACTAACTAAACAAAAAGCTAAACAGAGATTTTTCTATCATTTAATAAGCAAATATATTATCGTATTTCAGCTGCTTTTCATTTGGTAAGACTGAAAGAATTATATCACTCATTTATCAGTGTCAAATTTGGCTTCCTGTTACTATAGAATGCTTTCAAAATAGCCTGTATCTGAAGGATCCAGAAGCGAGTACATGGCTGGGACATCCATGAACAACAACAACAAAAAAAATGAGTGCATTTTCTCTATTAGAAGTATGGCTCAGGGGAATAGGAAAGGATATAGAGTTAACTCTTCCAGGAGGATAGAAGACACACCAAGGGAGTCCTCAAATACCCACAGTCTTTCAACACAATTACTCTCATTCCAGTTTGTGTCCACATCTCTAAGAATCCACAAGCCTGAACTCATGTTTAGAATATATATATATATATTTAGAATACATATATATATGAATATATGTTTATATATGCATGTTATTGAGTTGTAAAATCAACAAACCTGTGTTATGAAATCATGATTCAAGGATTAGCTCCATAACACTGACAAGATGGCAAGATACTGAGGAAAGAAAGGGCAGCACTGAGGAGGGACAAGAGCCGGTAACGTTGGATGCATGTGGGCAAATATGAAATGTGGATTGAAACCATGATTTTATATTCTACTGAAAATGATAGAAATATTTTAAAAAATTAAATTGTTCAAGCTCTAACATGGAATGCAGACCAAAATCTGGGCTGAGATTTGCTACTTAAATTCCATTCCATTACCTTCTCACTATAATATGAGTGTTCCTAAGGCGTACTCTAGGGTTGCTGCTTTCAGAGCATAACAGTAAATGTACTATAGCTGATATTTAAAACTACGTCTGGTTGACAACTGCTAATAGTGGACACATTCTCTCAGATTTATATTGCTAATCTCCAGTCATGTTCTCAATGGGATTTGTAAATATAATAAAAATAGTTGTTGGATGAGACTACCTAGTCATGTTAGCCAATTGCCTTCTTATAAGAAGATATGATGATGTCCTACAGAAAATATTATCACTGTCTTTTCTTCTTTTTTACCTTGTGTGTGTATGTGTATGCCCATAGGTCTGTTTATGTATGGGGGGTGATTATGCATTTATGTAGGTACAAGTGTAGGTGAATGAGTGTCTGGAAGACAGAGTTAGTTTAATGACAGCTGTCTTCCTGAATCACTCTTGGCAGTATTTTTGAACAGTGGTGAAATCTGTAGCTCACTGGTCTTGTTAGCTTCAATAGCCAGGAACCCTCAGGGATGCTGATGCCTGTCCTACATGCATGTGCTGTCATGGGTGGGTTTTTTTTTTGTTTTTTTTTTTATGCGCAATGGTTATAAACTCAAGGCTTCATGAGTACTCAGTCATATCTCCTGTCCTTTTTTTTTTCTATTTTTACAATTTGTCTCTTAATAAATTGTATTTACTGGGATTGAGAATTTCAGCACTCACGGAAGTAGAAATTTTCAAGTGGATTTCTTAAAAAAAATCTAAACATGATTGTTATTTTCATAATAATTTTACTCATCCGTAATTTAAACTTTAAGAAAGAATTTGTCTCCTGGCCTTCAAACTGCCATTTAGGCAGCCTCCCACACAACCGCGCCTTCTCCAAGTTAAGGTATATGCCTGACAAGCATCAATAATAATTTTGAATAGTCATTTTGTTCTCTTTTTTTTTCTTTCGAAACTTTAAGTCACATAGTTACAGCAGATTTATTTGCCATGTTATTTTAGCTGTGGGAACAATTTTAAGAGCTAGAAATAGGTACATAAGTGACATGTTAAATTTTGATCAGCCAGTCAGAGAAATGTTTTCTATTTTCGTATCATAGTGTGTAATGAAACATAATGGTGTGAAACCATTAAGCTGAAAGAAACTATGTGTTGGCCTGCCTGGAACGAGAAGTAGTCTTTTAAAATATGTCAATCACAGTTAAAGAGTAGTGTTATGTGTGGAGATTGCTTTAGCACAAAGTTTCGTAGGGAGATTTATATCTTAGATACTTTGATTTTTAAGTATATATATGGACATATTTTGAATTAAAGTCCTTTTTTATTCTGCAGAAAAACATGATTAGTGAGAAAGTCATTTAAATTAAGATGATGATTCTTTTGATGATGTCTTAGTAAATGCAACATTGTCAACAAATCTACATTTTTCCAAAGCCTTACTAGACGATTTGCATATATTACACTATTTAATTAACAAAACTATATGATTTGACTACTTGTTGTTTGTTTTGTTTTCAAAATGAAAAAAAAAAACTAATGTTTTAAGAATGTTGAGTGATTACTTTGCTAGGGACACAAGGTGAATTACTGAGCTGGAATCCTATTTACCATGAAAACACAATTCCTACAATAACAAGTAAATCATTAAGTTTGATAAAATTTATTGCTAATAATAAAAATTAAATTTCCAGGAAAGTAGTCCAGTTTCTGGAAGGGAGAGGAGAGAAATAAAGTCTTATTTTAGGCAAAGATTTGTGAGGAGTATGACATTTCAGGTGAGGATTAAATGATAGGAATAAAATAATATGGTAGGAGTTAGTGGGTGAAGAATAAATAAATGAAGACCATTGAATAGTGAGAAGATGACATGAATTCATACCAGACTTCAGCAGTGGCCTGTCAGAACTATCTAAGTCATATATCATTGCAATCTGATGGAGTCAATATTAGTTTTCATAGTCTGAATTTATATATACTGTCAGCCTACAGCATCCTGAATACCAAGAGAGAGGCTCCTACATCAGACTCCTTTATTTAAGCAATAAATATAAACTTTACAATGTTTCTTGATCAATATTTAGCCTCAGGATCAGAAGCATCTATTCTCTGAAAGTCAAGGAAAACTGTTGAGGGTCAGGTCTTCTGGCTGTATTGGTCTTCCAATTGATCTGTATTCAGAGAAGTGATGAGGCCCCTTACATCAAATTATTAACCTAAGAAAGGTTCTTTGCTGCTGTGCTTCTGGTTCTTAGGCATTGTTTAAAGCAGTAGAGTGTAATTGATTCTGGAAAACCTCTGAACATACTGCTCTGGCTCACATTGTCTTAAAGAAAACTCAGGAGACTCCTATAAAAGATACTATCCAAGATAGCTTCATTCCAGGCAAGCCTGGCATCTGAAAGCTATAGTAAAGGTGGTTTTACTCCACCCTAGAAGGTGTTATCCTCATTGTTAGGTGCCTCTCCTGAATTTCTAAAATAGATCTAAAAATCTATTGAATAGAACTCAATCTTCAAGACAGCAGTGGATGACTCCTAGGAGTAATTGTATTGAAGGTACAAAATTAATTATTGACTGGTTCACTCATTCACCAATGATAAATTTTAGTCTTATGAGATTTTACAAATACAAAAGATGGAGTGCCAATAATAACTATGTGTCAAATGAAATGGAAATATCCTAGGCTCAAAAAATCTTCCTTCACAAAGCATGTTCCTCAGTAGTGTTTTCCAATTGTGAAAAACTGGAAGACAGAGTATAAATGATGGACAATGAGGGGCTCTAATATGAACTGTCTTCACTCTAAATAATCTCAGTAAGGTGTTGAGATCCAATAATCCAAGCAATGTACGTGCTGGTTTAACAAAGTTCCTGGCCCCTTGCTAGAATTGGAGTTCTTTAACTGCTTTGCCCATTTCTTATCTTTACTGTATGGTGACAAAAGCCTCTCATCAATAATTTGTCCTAACAGTTAAAACTCAAATCAATTCCTGGGCTGACTGGGAGAGGGACACTGCCATCTCAACTCTGAGAATTTGTAACAGTTTTACTGACCTTCAAGTTGTGGCATGTAAGAACTATTCATACTTTCTGTAGACATAACATAAAAATTATTCTTGGTTAAACTAACCTTCCCATGGAGACAGAGTCATAGTTAAGATCAGAAACGAAGAGTCTAGACAGTAGGTCAGCAAGCTTGAAAAAATAAATACATAATTCACACCTGAATGCCTGCCTCCCTTTTAATAGTAAGTATACAGACCTAAAATTGGCTATTCATTCATAGACTATTGTGGTAGGACAACTCACTAAAATTAACCTTGAAAATAAGAAGCCTGCAGCTGGGAAAGGATGAACACTTTTGCATTGGTTCCCTTTTTGATGTATACTTGACACCTGCATTCCATTAGATAAAGAAGCCTGTGGTTTTGCTATTTTAGTTAGAGCAAGGACTTTGTCTGGAGGGGGGCCTTGTAATTTTTCCTCAATGTGCACACTGTTAATTTTATTCTTTTAATTTTCTAACTATTAATTTCTCTATATTAATATTATTATTAACGGTGCTCTTGCGTGTCATAATCATACATAAGGCATGGTCTATGAGGGTCATTAAAGCATGAAAAGTGTGCCATATCAGGTCCTATAAAAGAATGAACTACTGCATCCATTTGTCATAATTTTAGTTGTTTATCCTCCTCATGCAGACTAGAGCTGGACTCGACCCCCACAATAAGGTTGAGTCCTTTCTTGATGTACAAAATACAGAGTTTGCCTTGGGGAGAAAGCCAACACAGTCAAATCCAGTCAATCTAGTCAACATTCTTGTACAAAGCAGAAAATGACTCGTACGCCCCAACCTCTAATTAAGGAGCTGTGGATAGCTGATGACTTCTCCGGTAGGGAGATCCAGCTCCTTGAGGGTGAGGTTTCTCATAGTTCAACAACACTCCTGTAAGCCATGTACCCAGGATTATGTGAGTAACATAATTGGATACATTTGTTACTAAAAATAAATGGAAGACATAGCAGTATAGGAAAGGGAGATGGGTAGATTGGGGAGCAATATAAGAAGGAAGTAAACATGATCAAAATACAGTATATGAAATTCTCAAAATAAATATAAATATTTTCAAAAATATATTATGTAACTGACAGGGATTGTGTTCTCACTTTTATAGTCATGCACACTTAAGTGGCTCTTTATTCTTGCAAAGAAATACTGAAATAAAGGGCAAGCCCTCTTTATTCCAAGAAGCAAGAACTCTCTATAAGTTTGATTATCCAAATTGATTGTACAATGGTTATATTTAGCATGTTGAGCGCAAAATTCTCAAAACATGTAACAATTGCATCAAGAGTACATTGAAATAAATTCTGCTTGGTTATTTAAATTCCATAATGAAAGTAGAAGAAATGCTAGAAGAATATAAAAAATCTAATAATTATAAGGGTCGAATTTGATCTCATACTTTCGATAAAGATTATTTGATACAAGGACTCAGAAAAATATTTAGTCAAAACTACTTGCTTTAGTAATAATGATTTAATAATTATACTTGTATAAAATATATATGTGTATATATATACAAATTACTTAAAACAGAATAAAAAACTTATTACATTATTAAATAGCAAACAAACATCTTCTTTATAAATTCATATATGTGTGTATGTGTGTGTGTGTGTGTATATATATATATATGTATATATATATATATATAATGAATTAAATTATATATAGCCAATTATGGTGGTAAATGCTGGTAGATTATGCTGAATAAACCAAGGCAGGAGTATGATGATTTCAAGGCCATCTTGACCTACAGATTTGTGCACATAAATACACAGAGACATAAATACATAGTGAACATACATACATATAGTCAAAACATTTATTCATTAAAAAATCTTAAAGATAAAATAAAATATATAAATATATGTGTATATCACATAATGAAATGGCATTTTAGGCAACTCAAAGGAATTTAGAGGCATTAGGATATTTTCTTTTGCTTTCTCTTCTCTTTTATAAATGAAGAAAATGATAATCATCCCATGCCCTTGTATTAACAATGTTAACAAATATATGGTTGCTATTGACATGGAAATCCTTCATGATTATATATTCCCCAGGCTAGAAATTGGCTCAGCAGTTAAGAGCTCTTTCTTTGCTTCTGGGTCCGTTTCCCATTGCTAACAACAGGAGGCTCGCAAACAATTGTGATTCCAAGGAGGCTGATGTGATCTTTGGTCCTCTGTGAGTACTTGTAGGCACTGACAGGTACATGTCCGTAAATACACTCAGGAACACCTAGATAGATAGAAAGACAGACAGAAAGACACAGACAGACAGACATAGATAGATCATATAAAAAGAGTATGCATTCTCTCCTAATGTCTAAGAAATAAGACATATGCATATCAGGAATCCATTCATTTGCTCCAACAGTCAGACATACTTTCAGTTTATACCATCTGCACCTAAATGAGTCTGAAAAAAACTTGAATAATTAAAAATGTCTTCACTGTCTGAATAGAATTCAAAGATGGTAGTGAATACATCTGAATAGTACTTTAAAAAGTGCTAATATTAAAGAGGAGATTAAAGACCAGAAGTCATGTAAATATGAATCATTTCAATATTCAGTCAACATGCTACCCAGAGATACAATTTCCTCTGGAGATGACTTAGATGAGATATATGCCCCAAATATTTAGTTATTTGAACAATTGTTTCCAGGTGTCACTGTTTGTGAAGGTTATGAGGGAATTCAGTTTTGCTGTAGGAACCATGTTGTAGGGATGGGCTTTGAGAATTCTCAGTCTCAGCCCACTTCCAGTTCACTCCCTCTGCTTACTGCTTTCTGTTGATGACGTGAGCTCTCAGATTTGTGCTCTGCAGCCATGTATACGTCACACTATGGAGTCTCCTTCTGAAACCATTTGACAAAGTATACTGTTCCTTAAGTTGCTTTAGATCATGATATTTTATCAAACCAACAGAGAAGTAGCTAACACACATCTCTCCATTTAGTGTTCAGCTTTGTCTTTAAACTGAGTTATGAGTTCTTTTGATCTAATGATTTTTATAAAAATATTTTGATAATAAATTCAGAATTGACAGTTACTGATTAAATTGATCATTAGTTCTATATTTTATTTTTCATAAGTCTTCACTAAATCTCATAGGAATGTCTGAAAAAATGAAATATCTTTACTCCTGTTGCTTTTTTTCTCACATTTCAATGACACAAAGACACCTGCTCCAGAACTCGCCAGAGGCAAAATCACTTTACTGCTCCTGTCATGACTCCTTTAGCTCATCTCACCCAATTCATTCTTCATTGAAAAGTCAGTCAGAGGGAAATGCTTCACTTCCCATTTCTATTTGTTTTAATTATGTAAAAGAAGTTGAAAATGTAATTCCTATTACACTAATTGCCAGTGAGTTTAATGAATTTGACATGTGTGAATCAGGAAGCAACACTTAAATGTGAATTTGGCAGCTCATTCTTGTAGAGATTTGTTATTTGACAAGGTCTTAAAAGGCATAGACTTACATATTCTGAAATACATTCCCACTGACGATGAATTTAGCCCTAACTTCTCATCTTAAAAACTTATTTTTCTGCTTATAATATTTCTTTAACATAGAAGTTCTAAGTACAGGATTGCTTTTGTATTAATAATAAGACCTCTACCTTGGAATTTCCAAGTTGGGAAAAAAAATTAAGCGTTTGATATTCTTGTTTTTGTTTATTGTGGCATGATTATTTATAGTTATATTGTTCTTCAAACCATAGTCATCTCAAGTCCATTAAAAGTTATATCAAAATTGCATTTCAAATTTTTTTCACTAATTTTATTTCTATAGCATGTTTACTTAAGACAATTCTTTCTTCTGGTAAGTTAGAATACTATCATGAACTTCTGGTCTATGCTTGGCTAATGCCTTTACTTTTTTCATTTTAGTAGTCATTTAGAACAAAATAATCTCTACTCCCTATTAAAAACTATTTCTTAGAAATAGGTCCTGAATTAATTTGAGAAATGGAAATTTTTCAATAAATATAAACATATACATAACTCTTCTAAATCCAACAGATGTGATACAAACCAAACTTTATGGGAAATGTACCAGAAGTCAAGACCAGACCATTACATTTCAATAACAAAAAGGTGGACGACTATTTAACAGTCTACTAATATAAGGCACGCATGTCCTCAAATATAAAGATTTAAATCCAAGATAATAATTATAAATCCCCTTTAATTATATGTAATTTAATCATCTTCAGAACAGTCAGTGAACTTTTGGGAAAGGAGAAAACTAATACAGAGAAGTTAAAAGGATGAGAACTACGCGCATACACACATACACACACACACACACACACACATACACACACACACATACATACACACACATACATATGTGTAAGATGACTGTATATGATTGTATTGGATATATATGAATAATGACAGAAGTTTTTTAATGTGCATTCTGTATTTGAAAATACATACACACATACACATACAACACAACCTAGAAAATAATCAAAATCACTAAGAAATAAAAATTCCAGTGTTTAATGCAAGGGATAATAAATTTGACATATGCAAATACTGGCAGCAACATTTAAATGTAGTTGAAAATACATATATGTGTATATATATTTGTATATATACACATACATATATACGTATATGCATACATATAGATGTATACATACACACAAATATATTCTTATATATATGTATACATATACATGTATGTACTGTATATATATATGTACATTAAAAACACACACACACACACACACACACACACACATATATATATATATATATTAGATAAGCAAGCACAAACTGGAATAAAATAAGCATCACTAAGAAATGAAATAAAGTACAAGCTGAGTGGTGGTGGTGCATGCCTTTAATCTTTAATCTCAGCACTCAGAGACAGAGGCAGGCAGATCTCTGTGAGTTTGAGGCCTGTCTCAGAAAAACAAAAAACAAAAACAGCAAAAAAATCCCAAAACAAAACAAAAAAATATAAGAAAAAGAAACAGAGTACAAAAAGTATTATGCAAATTTCTGATGTTTGTTAGGAGGGAAGGAAACAATACAATGAATTTAAATACATTTCAAAAGCACTGCATATGAATGACAAAAATAATTTAAATATTGTATAATACATAAAGTAAATTTTTGACATGTTTGCTTTATCTTTCCCATTTTCACTACTTCTAATAGTTTACTATTTACTTGGAAAACGATAAGCAAGTGTTACTGTCTATTTCATCTGTACTTATTTCATGAAGATAGTCTCCATTTTAAATAATGAGTGTATCTTGTTTGAATACAGTTAGGGTTAATTGACTAAGTTCTAGTTCTTGTTATTATTAAAACATAGTTCTTTTTCAGGAATACCCTACTCTTTATTTAAAAAGAAACTGTGAAACATTTTCCTATTCATACTCTGTGATCTTTGAAATTTAAATCATTGCTAGTGGAAATTATCCTACATTATTTTCCCTTCAATGTTTTGATGTTAAAGTAATATTCTATTTAGATATATTTCATGAATAAACATTTGTTTTTAGGCTTTAATTTTCCATGTGGTATAATTGTAAAATGTTTCATTCTGTTTGGGTTGTCTGTAGCCAAGTTATTAAATAGACAACATAAAACTCATTTTGTTTTCTCACATTATACACAGTTTTACTGGTATAAATTAACTGTATAAAATAACGGGTCTCATTATGATGTTTTCTGGGTAATTTTACAATAAAGACTGTTACTTAGAAAAGTGATTACATGTGAAAGCTGGATGATTTTCTGGCCAAATGCTGTGGTCTAATGAATACTGTATTTGTTACACTGTAGCACACAGTTATAACAAATATATTCAATAGTGTATGTATAATGAACTGGGTAAATTATAGAACCTGGAGTAATTTGTCAGGACATGAGAGGAAAAGATTAACCTAGGTGGACAAACAGAAATTTGGGCAGCACATATCATTATTGTGAGGGACTTGATTAGAAACTCACAGCACATTATTTGTTGGTTTGTTGTTTTTAGCCATTTTTATTTCTTCTTTTCTTAACCAGGAATGACTGAAATGAAAAAAAATATAATGATGGCTCCCATTACTATTGTCATTATGGAAATGGCTTTAAGAGAAAACTGGTCAGATGAATATTATTGCTTCCCACTTTTCAACTGGTAAATAAAGGTCATTGATAGAATAGACAAGCCCCAAGAATATTGTCCATAATATTTAAGATCTGGTACATAATACAGCATGCCTGCTTCGGAGGCAAACACCTAGGAATTAATTATGTAAACTTCTTGATTTCATCATACATGACAAGCACAAAAGCACCACCCATGCCTCTGAGAATATTGGTCTATGTATCTTTGAAAAAAGCTTTGCTTCCTTCATCACAGTCAGTCTTCCTCCAGCAGTCAAGCATGGCTGTGTACATAATATCATCCTGCCTGCATCATCATAGGATGGCAAACAGTGTCAAAGAGATGGGAAGTCAGGTCAGCGACAGCAGTGACAGACTGTGAAATCATCCAGTTGATTTCAATGTGACTATTCCTGGAATAGTTCTTGGAATAGACTCTGGAAACATTCCCTTTTCAGTGTCATAGATACTGAAGTAGGCAGCTGGGTAGATGACAAAGCCCTGCACTGACACTTTAAAGCCTTGGTATAGGCCCTTAATCCCATCAGATTTGTAGATCTTATATCAAGTAGTCCCCAAGGCCTTTGAATTCCCTTTCAGCTCCAGATTTGTCCACATCAGCAGCTAGAAGGGGTATGGGCAAAATCAAGAGGGTATACAAGCACAAGGGTGTGACCCCAGTGTCACCACCTGATGCCAGATTCCCTGAAAAATAGCACCAAAACTGGGTCCTCTTGTCCACACCACAAGATCTGCTTGTATTTATCTTTGAAGGCAAAGTTGAGAGCCCCAGTGGGGAATATCTGATGACACTGGCTAGTTACCACACCAGAAGGACAAGACTTCCTGTTCCTTGGGGATATGAACCACACAGTCTATCATGCCTTTAAATTGCTTATCTGCCGTAAGTGCTTATTGGCATGCTGCACCTGCTGCAGAAGCTTGATCTGCTTAATGGATGCTGCCTCAATCTTGGAAACGACTGTGGCCACTCTACCTGCAAAGAAGCCCTTGGCTTGGTAAAGGTATTTGCCATGTTGAAAGAAAAAGAAAAGACAGGCAAATGAGTGACAGGACTTGGTTGACAACCAGCTTTGACTCCTGGACTCTCGCAGAATATTGTTTTAAAAGTAGAGAGAGAGGTTAATATAAAGTAGCAGATATTGTAGCTGCGTTATAGTCTTTTATGTAACATAAGATTTCTAAGCTATTAGTTTGAGAATTTAGTTGAATAATTTCCAAGCACAGTATTGAAGATGTGGACTGGATTCATATTGTGGATAATCAAGAAATTCAAAGAAAATAGACATATTTAAATATCAATTTATTTACTTTATTTTATGTATATATATGCTTCTTCATGTATGTGTGTGCAATGTGAGAAACTGAAGTCAGGTCCTCTTGCAAAAGCAGCAAGTAATCATAAACTCTCAGCATGTCTTTAGCCCCACAAAGATGTATATTTAAAATGATAATGTCAAGCAAAGGAAATTATGAAATAATAATTTACTATATTCTCAGCCAATCCATTTTGCGTGCTCTGGAAGAAGGAACTGGCCGTTTTCACAATCATTTGCTTTCAATGTTATGTTTGAGTTTGACTCAGAATGAATGAATGAACCATCTCAGTAAAGGCCAGAAATAAGTAGATTATAAGGTCTGTGGAATCATCATTTGTACAGTGGTTTGTGTCTTTGTGAGCTTTATGAAAGGCAGATGATGTATTGGGAATTTTATTACAGGAGAAAAAAGACTGCCCTATACTGAAAACTGCCAAGAGGGGTCTATATGGAGGACAAATGACTCAGAGGAGAAATGCAAAAGTATATTCCAGATTTCAGAGTTTGGAAGTGATTGCTTCCTTCTAGAGGTGACTCTTGTGTGACTCATGTCACGGACACAAAGGATAGAAGATTTTACTAGAAAGAATCATCCTTATCAGCTTAAAACATAGCTGGATCTGCCATGCGTAGAATTACACGTACGTTAAGTCAATGGAATGGAGATTTAGAATTTTTAACTTTATTTTTATATGGCTGGTTTTTCTTGCATTTATGTGGGTATGCTGTGCATGTGGAGGTCAGAAGAAGACATTGCATATCCTGGAAATAGATTTACAGATTGTTCTAACTGCCATATTGGAACCTGGGTCATCTGTAAGATCAGGTGTGTTCATAACCATCTCTCTAGCCCAGGGGAATTTATATTTTATGACTGCCACACCAGCATCTATTGTCTGGGAAACACGGGATTCATTTTCCAGAAACCATAGATCCATGGAGGAAGAAGACCTTTATGATCTACCTCAAAAATCAAGGAGAATAGGTGAATAATCTTCCTCTCTATTTGGATTTGCAATAAAGAAAACTGGGGGAAAACAAACTGAAAAGCTTAGTCACAACCATCGCCCAAGCCTTAAGTGTGCTGTTTCTGTGGTAACAGCAAGGAAGGGACTCCAATTTTAACCTATCTCTCACTTCCATCAGCTAAAAGCATTGCGGCAAAGGAAGGAGTTTACAAATAAGTCTTTTGTGATGCATAGTAACAACAAAAATAAAATAAAGGGATCAGCAACAATGTTAAGCAAAAACAAAAATTGGACAAAGAAGGAAACATTAAACTACAGCTTGGTAACAGGCAAAGAAATTATGCAGTAAACTAAATTTGCCAGTAAACTAAATTAGTGTGAGTCCAAACAGAAGAAATGCAGTTCTGAGAAATAACAAAGAAAAAAATATAAAGTCACGGGCTAACAAAACAGAAAATTTGGAATAAAATTTCAAGATACAGATACCTCAAGATTCAGTAGGATTTTAAAGCTCATAGAACATCATTCATACACTTTGATCCCACATTTTAGGGTACTCTGTCATCCGTTCTACTCTACTTTCATTGCAAGTCTGAAATTGATTAGCAAACTCTCATTCATTGCACTGCAAAGGAGAGGACAGGGGCCTCTGACTCTACTTTCTTTTGTTATCATTGACCCTAACTTTGCAAAAACACGTTTAGGATTTTGATATATTATCTACTAAAATATATCTGGTGGGTATATGAATTGATCACTGTGAATATTACAAATGGATACTACCACCTAAGCTCTCTAGAATCATTGTAGTGATCTGAGATAATGCATACAAAAGAAAATAGTAAAATATGCAGGAGTATCAAGTGGAATAATTTATCACTTTCCTTCACCTTTAAAGTTTAGTTATCTCTATTAAATAAAACTTACACAACAAACAAAAATCTAAAGAGAATGTAAGACAATCTGCAGTGTGCTTTGCAGAGTTCCAACAGGACGTCTCATGGTTGCAGTCACACTGTCTGTTCACCAAAGCTGTTGGAATTTGTAAAATGTTTGGGTCTAATCAGCTGTTAGACAAATAATTAGCTCTGGACTATTTGAAACAATGATGTTCTGAGCTGGCGAAATTAACCTGTGCTTTTAAACCCAGCAGTCAAGAGGCAGCGGCATGTTGATCTCTTTAAGTCCTCGGTCAGCCTGATCTACAGAATAAGACCTTAAATATTTCTTTTTTTAAAAAAAGGAAAAATGGAAAAGAAAGCAACAATATAAACTCTTCGAATTTATAACCAACTGCACAATATTAGTTTTATAGAAAATAAAAAAATCAATAATAATCCAATAATTTAACTACTCATGGTAGCCTCTTTAGATTTCAGATAGTTTTATGCTGCTGATTGAGTTAAAAGTAATGTTAAACTCCAAATAACGATGAGTACTTATCAAAAGGTCATTTTTGTAGAATCTTTTTTTTTTTAAGAGAAGCAGCTTTGCTTTTTTTTGGGGGGGGAGAATTTAATTTCTTTTTATTGAAAATAGATTTTATTCTCACATAATATATCCTTATTACAGTTTCTCTCTCTCTACTCTTCCTAACTCCTTCCATCTAGATCTTTCCCCTTTTCTATTAGAAAACAAACATGTCACATTAAGCAATGGAGAACCTTTTAGGTGATGAATAAAATTAGTCTTCACCTAATAATGTGGTAGAATGCAATCCTTTTTATGTAATAAGGAAAAGCTAAACAACCAGACATAATGACATCTATACATAATCCCATCTCCAAGGAAATGAATGCAGGAAGTTTGGGAGTTCAAGGTCATGCTACACTTTTTAGAGAGTTCTAATACTTAAAAAAATTTATCGGTAACATGGCTGGTAGTTTACTTGCAAGGATATGAGTAATATAATTTTCATGATGTATCTTTATCATGTATCATCTGTGCATGGAAAAGAAAATCAATTTAATAACTTTAAATAATTATTTAGTTTCTAAGATGTTGCTAATCACTCCCAAGCCACCTAGAAACTTATTAATATTTAACTAAGAAATTTATATTTAATGTGCATTGTCAATATGATATGTGTGTCTATGTGTGTTCATATGTTTGCATGTCTTATCAAAACATTGAAACCTCAATTGCATACCCCAACCTGAAAGTATCATCTAACATCAACATATTTATTTACAGTGAAAACTAATTAAGCTTAATTTTTTTGAACATCTCTTTATTTTAATAATGAGAGTTCATCTAAGACACCCTGCAGTGCGTAAAATTACTGTGTAAAATTTTGGTTGATATATTCAGATTATAATCATTGAACCTATCTTTTCTGTCTATGGATTAAATGTTCGTATACTCATCAGTGCCTTCACTTGATAACACTGTTCTTAACTGACATTCTTATCCTGCTCTTTTAAAAACGTTCTTTAGAGAAGCATTGACAGATAGACATAGATATTAGGTAGACATCCTCTCAACATGATATTCATATCATCTCACTGAATCTTTACAATTTTCATAATGTTACAAATAAATCCTTCCCTTCATTTGATTAGCCATTGTCATATCATGATTGATGGGAGAGAACATGGAAATCAAAGAAAGCAGACAGGCATCTCCAGAAGCAGGATTATTCTGTCAATTCAGAACAAATGAGGGGCCGTAGTCATTCTGCACAAGTGGAGATGTGCACATGTGGTGTGAAGTGCTTGAGGTTTGTAAAATGGAAAGGGGACTTTGAGGGATATAAGATTCCACCTACAGGGCAGTTCTCTGCTGTCTCAGAGTGGTCTAACAGCTCTCAACTCATTTGGTATGTGCAAATCAACAGGTGCTCATAAGTCATATGCCATATGCTAAGAAGAGGTTGTCTAGAAGTCCCTGATGGAGATGAGTAACCACAGATCCAGGCCTGCATTTTCACTGCCTATTTTGAAATTATATATTGCTGTTTTTAGCTATAAACCTCTCTTATTGATCTTGCTTGACCCAAATCCAAGCTTAATAATGATTTTTTTTTCTGTAAAAGTCTCCTTCATTGCTACTTTTGGTGGGCAGCTACATGTTTCTTGTTCCCACAAGTTTCAAAAGAACAAACTGAGCTGCTTCCCATGCCCTCAGCGTTGTTCTCGGACAGCAGTTCCCGACCTTCCTAATGCTGCCATCCTTTAAGGTCCTCAAACTGTGGTGACCTGCAATCATAAAATTATTTTTGTTGCTACTTTATAACTGTAATCATAACTTGCTACTGTTATGAATCATAATGTCAATATCTGATATACAGATGGCTTTAGGCAACCCCAGTGAAAGGATCATTCAACTCTTAAAGGAGTCATGAACCACAGGTTGAGCGCTTATAGATTTGTGTTTTCCCCGGTTACATTATCGTCTGTTCTTAAGAGTAGAGCGAATGTCTTCTTCCATCTAGAAATCATCTGTCCATCATCCATTTATTTTTATTGTATTTATCTCTCCATCCATATTCTGCTTCTATTGGAAGCCAAGGCATGAAATTTATGATAGCTGTTCAAAACTAGCTCCCACAAAATGAAGCAATGCTAACCAATGCTTAAACAAAAGACTCCACCGGCCTTAATTGACTGCTCATGACAATGGCTTCTCCAAAAGTGCCAGAAACTAATATCCACATCATTAAAAAAAGCTTTGTTTACAAAAGAATTCTTGAACTGGCAGAACTATTGACTTCGAATGTTCATTTTTTACGAAATTCCTAAGTGGTAGGGGTACATACTAAAGTTTGAGAGCTATTTTACAAGGTTTTCATATAGGCAACATATCAGCCATTCCTCATAGGGTATGCAGGAATTCCTCACAAGTAACGAAGCTTTTAAGGTGAGAGGCATAAGTGGAAGAAATGAAGAGAGCTAGTTTCAAATGCCCCAGGGCTCCTCCTCTCCCCTTAGGAAGTCAGATGTGGAAAATCAAAATAAATAAGTCTCTCAGTGTATCGAGTTTAGTTTTGAACAATGATTAATTAGTGGATCCTTTAACAGGTACATCATGTTTAATAAGAAATGCATTTTATAATCACTCATGGGACTTTATAAATAAATAGTATACTTGGCCATCATAGATACTTTAGCTCAAAGGATTATATACAAGACCAAAGCTCATGGGTTTTCAAATGCACAGTCAATTGAGTAAAAACTCATTGCCCTACCGAATCAAGTGTATTAATTATACTCGATGGCATTCTAAAGTCTCTAAATTAGTAACAAGCCATTTGCTGTGTAATGTTCTGCACATCTCATTTTCTCTCAAATACAATCTTTTTCTCTTTTAAACTTCTTAAATTGGAGTGAGTGCTGACCCAGTAGACACTATCCTTTCCTCTATTTCTAGTTTTTTTTAAACTTTTGTTTATCATTTCTTTGATAATTTTATACAATGTGCTTGGAACATACTTAGCCTACTCCCTGAATTGCCCCAATACTCACCCTTTCCACCCTCACATCCCTTTTAACCGAGTTAGAGTTTTCATCTTTTTTCCTTCTCAATTGAGCCCTGTTCATCTCTCCAAACTACTCTTGGAAGTGGGAACTGGTCTGATGTGTGTTCTACCTACTATAGGGTCATATCATTAAGGAAACCTGACTCACTCCCATAAGCTATCAAATGTCAGAAGCTCCTTGGCTAGTGGTGGCATTTTCTATCTGTCTTCTATCCTCGATGCTAGGATTTTGTCTGACTTGAGTTAGTGTACGCTGTCACAACTGCTGTGAGTTCATATGTTCACCCTCATGTTGTGTCTGAAAAACTCTTTCCTTGATGTTATTCCCCTATATTGGGTTCTTACAGTTTTCCTGTCCCCTCTTCTGTGAAGACCCGCGAGTCTTGTGGAGAATGTATGATACATATGTCGTATCTAGGACTGAGTACTTTTATTGTTTACACATTGACCAGTTGAGTGTTTGCGTGTTAATTGCTGACATTAACTTCAAGGAGCAGGTTTTTTGATAATATATGAGAGTTTCACTGAGTGTGTGTGTGTGTATGTGTGTGTTCATGTGTGTGCAAGTGCATGCAGAATCTCGAAAAGAGTTATTGATCTCCTAGTGCTGGAGTTACTGGCAGTTGTAAGCTGCCCAACAGTGCTGGTATCTGAATTTGGAATCTTCTGAAGGACTGTGTGACCTTCATAGCCAGCAGAATGAAGATCTATCAGAGGCAAGAATGGAGTTTGGCTTGATAGGACTCAGTAGTTAGCATTCATTAAAACTTTTGGAGTTTGACCGTGTGGCTTATTTTAGATTCATTTATGCAGAGTACAATTTAGTGAGTCTTCACTATTTTAGTGAATTATCACTTTTCTGGTGATCACTAATTCAATTTCATGTACACAACAAACTATAAAAAAATCTTTGAGGTATAAAATAAGCTAAATACAGATCAGACATGACAATATCAAACTCTTTGTAAACTCCATAAAGATAGGTTCTATAGATTAGCTGAGAAAAAGAATCTCATAATAAAGGTTTGCCAGAAAAGCCTTTAGTCATAGAGATAGTGCAAAAGTCACCAGGCTAGAAAGCTTGATAAAGCCTCTGTTCAAACCTTCTGAACAGATAATAAGTTTTGCATTCCTTCCCTTGAAGGAACATGCAACCTCATGTGGTTAACATCACAGTATCCCCTAGTGCATGTCTAGCACAAAGACATCTGTGCCAACCATAGGTCCTCTGAAATATTAGTAAATGCTTTTAACTGCTTAGCTACCTCTGGAGCTCCATAAAATCCCTTTTTGACATCCAGTGTGCTATGTGATAAAAGTCTCAATAATAGAAAGTGATCAATTATACAAATCAGCACCTTCAATAGAAGAAAAGGGATTGAGAAAATGGAACAGGAAGGGAGGTAGGACAGGAAGAAGAAAGAAAGGTAGGGGTAAAGAGGGATAAGGAGGGGATTGGAATGGAGAAATAAAGGAAGAGAGGGAGGGAGGGAGGGACATGGAGGGACCGAGGCTGTAAAAGACTGAGGGTTAGTGGATAAAGAAGAAAAGAAAATGAGAAAATATGGGAACTTTTTCAAAATTCTTAAGAAAGGAAAGAGAAAGTAGGAAAAAATATAAGTACGACATAGAACACAACAAAGGAAGAGAACAAACTGAGGGGAAAGCAACTGGCAACTTTCAGCTAATGACATTCTGATTTCCTCCTTGTGCTCAAGTTTAACACGCAAAAGGAATCTTCATGTTTCTGCCACTGGAGACTTGCATCTTTTGTTCTTACAAATAGAGGAGACAGGTTTCCCACCAACCCTTTGTACTAGTGTTTCAGGAGAGATCATGAGTGATGAGAATGGGAAGTTTGTAGATTGGCAGTCCACTACATAAGGAGGACCGGTTTAGCGGGTGGTGTAGTCCTATGAGTCCCAGATGAGCTGTTCTGAAGGTAAGAGTTTCACAACAAAGGAGGATTTGAGACAGAATCTGCTTAAGGGGAATCTGGAGATCTTTCCAGATGCCTGCTTGGCAGCCATCTAGGTGATGTTGTTCTGGAATCCAGCCTTTAATGATTTGCATTTAGCTTCCTTCAAATTGGTGAAAATTGAAAATAATAAAATGCAATGAAAATAATAAAACATAACTCAGCACAATGAAGCATAACAGATCAACCATATCCTCATGTTCCCAATGGTTTCAATTACATATCTAAAAATTGTTGTCACCTGTGCTCTATAAACAAGAAACATGCACCATAGGTCAAGTATTTAGATACTTGCTCCCCAGGTGTTGTTGCAGTTTGGGGGGGGAGGTTATGGATCTGTTAGTAGGTGGAGCCTTGCTGGAGAAAATGCATCACTGGGGGCAGGCTTTGGGAGTTTATAACAGGATACAGCTTGCAGGTGTCTTTCAATTTCTGTAAGCTAAAATAAAGTCTTTGATCCACACCCTGCTTTTTCATCACTGGGTCCTATCAGGAAAAAAAAAAAGTAAGTAATAGATCACCTCACCTGTATTCATGAACACAAAAACAATTCACACGAACATAAACACATGTACATATGTACACACAAAAGTACAGGCACACCCACATAGCCTTTGTTAGCTCAACTAGGCTTAGATAATGAAAAATAAACATTGAGTAATCTTTCTAACTGTATCATGTGATTATCCAGACAGTAAAGAATGACAGTAAGTTTTTTAATGGCTCTGGTTTTTGTAGAGAGGTATGATGATAGTTTGAAGCTTTTTTAGAACTGATTTAATTTCTTTAGGACTCTGCTTTCAATAATAGTTAACAGAAAGAATGAACTTAGCTGAAAAGGCAGTATGTCAGGATATAACCAGTACTGATAATTTGCTGTCATCATGTGTTACTAATTAATATTAATAACAACAAGAAAAATAAAATCCCCTGCTCTGACATTTAATAAGGCCTATATATACATTCTTACTTGAACTAATGGCATGCATTTATTTTTACTTTCTTTCTTCATTTGCTCTGATTATTTCTCAAAAGTTTTAATGTGTTTTCTTTTCAATAACACACTGGGTAAAATTAGTGTGACCCATATGTGTATCTTAGTGGGGCCATCACTGGGAGCATGGCTGCATCCAAAGAAAAATAGCTCTCGGGGGTCTCAATTTCCATGAACTGCCAATCAGAAAAAGGTGGGGCCCCCAGAGCACCTCCCACTTTCAAGCTGGGGAAAAAAACAAAAAACATGAAGTTGGGAAAGAAATGTGTTGTGGGGATTCTGAGGGGATCTTGCAGGTGGGTATTATCAGAATATATTTTATAAAGGCATGAAATTCCAAGAGAATGAATTTTAAATATAATACATATGATTAAATTATGAACTCTGAATTATAAATAATGTCTCTAGGTTTTACATAGAAATACATGGCAAGGGGTAATTAGGTAAAACCTGGTATTTACATGTATGAATAGCCTTACAGATTTCTGATCATGGAACTATATATTAAGCACATTCTGAATTAGTAAATATACATCAGTAAATTAATTTAAACTAATGAATTTTAATCTAATTCTTTCTCTGTTAGGAGCCTCATAGGTTTCAGAAATTGAGCATTTAAAGTTAAAATCTCTTCGACTTACATTGGAGATGTAAGTAGATCAATGAGGTAAAATTACTATAAAGCAGATTACAGATTATCATGCGGAAGCACAGTGTGAGTGAAGCCAGAGCAGGATGTTGGGGAAGTTCATTTTTAGTTACGTTTAGAATGTTTTTATGCACCGTTGGGCAAGGGGCTGCCTAGGTTTTTGGCGTCTTGCATTGTTTGCAGCTGTTGGATTTAGGTGGGGGATGTTAATCGCTAATGATCCACATGTGATATCAGTAGAGCACCTGAGGAGTTCTGAAAGAATAAAACCATCTGAGCTGAGGTGCTCGGGGTTCCACTGTGAGGGTGGCACTGGTCATGATGGTGCTTCTCTCTGCTGAGGTCTGGCAGGGTTTGCAGATATGAATTTGCCTCCTTGTCTTCCTTGCTGAACCACCCCAACAGCGTCCACCTACAGGAGGAGCACTAAGTTCATGTAAATGAAGATGGAGACTTCTAAGCTGAGGTTGGTATCTAGCTTTAACTTAAAGTGCATCAAATAGAGAAGTGTGGAAAAAGAACTCTTAGCAACCCTACACAGAGAAAGAGCCTGTGAGGAAGTCTGAGACTTACAAGAGAACATGAGGTCCCAATAATGACCAATTCTTTGGCATTCTTTTTGAAACTTTAGATCTTCAAAGCAGATACTGTGGAAAAGGCAGTATCTTGGAGCAGGATCCACTAGAAACAGACTCTGAGATTCAGCTGTACCTGCTGGGAATGTGTTTGAAGTTACATCCCCAGATAAGATAGAGCTCAGATCTCAGATCAGGAAAGGTGAGAGAACAAACCAGTATGATGTCCAGATAAGACCTTAAGTGTGTTCTGAGTGACAGAAAAAAAATCTAAAGCTCAGAGACTTTTCCCTCAAGAGTTAAGGCAGCTTAGCTGCCATCCCCCATGCTAGCCATTAATGAGATAATCTCTCTTGGAGAATATAAAATTGAAGGCATACATTTCTGTCAAGTGGGCAAAGTGGTTCCAGGATCTCAGAGCAATATCTTGAAGATAGTTCATCTGCATACATTAAAACACGGACCCGGGGAAGCCGTGAAAACACAGAAATGAAGAAGAGCCTGAGGAGACTCATAAAACTATAGCACAGTTCGCTATGTGCTAAGATGAAACAAAACTGACTAAATGCGACTACTTCATGGTTAAAGAAAAGGTAGAAAACATTGAATCGCTACTCATAGTTTCTGTGAAGAAGAAAGCATTAATTTAAATGCAATGCAGTGATTTATCAAAAATTGATTTGTTTTGCATGATGCATTTTGCTACTCCTTAAGAATTTAGAATCAGAAGAAGTCTATCATATCTACCATATTTCTGATATCTTAGACAGGTAGTCCACAGGCCTGTCATCTACTCTAGTCAAATACTCAACTGATCTCTTTCCCCCATATTTCACTTTCCTAAACATCTCATAAAATAGTCAATATGGTTACAATAACGTGTTCTACTCTGTAATTCATTATATATTTTATGACAGACACAATAAACTAGGTAGAAAGAGAAAAAAATTGAGAATGCAAATGAATAAAAGATAGAGAGGGAAACAGAGATATTGTTGGAGAGACAATGACAGCAGTAACTCTTATAAAAGAAAGCATTTAATTCGGGCTTGTGTACAGTTCATAGATTTAGCCCATTATTGTTATGGAGGAAAGCCTGGCAATAATCAGGCAGACATGGTAGCTGAGGGATCTACATCCAGATCAAAGGCAGTATGAGGAGTGAAACACAGGGCTTGGCTTGAGCTTTTAAACCCCAAGCCCACTCCCAGTGACATACTTCCTCCCACAAGGCAACAACTACTCCTACAAGGCCATACCTTCTAAGCCTTCTCAAGTAGTGCTCCTCCAATATATGAAACGACTGGGGACAATTCTTATTCAACCACCACAAAAATGTCAAAAATAAAGGGAAAGAATATACAGTATATCCTGGTGAGGAAAACAGTTTTCGTAAATAATGATCAGGCAAATACACATGAAGCTTCAGATGATGTCACCATGCTTTAGAACAAGACTGTGAGTTGAACAAAAACTTGTTTAAGGGAGTGATATTTGATTGAGACTGAAAAGTAGTTTATTAGAAACAGGCAGGTTATTTCAAAAAGATGAACCAGGACGTAGCCTCCAGCAGGACAGGACGTGTTCCACACATGTGAATGGGGAAAACGACAGGCTGTAGAAAAAAACAAAAAACAGAAAAACAAAAACAAAAGCCAAATCAACTAGAATCTTATTAGGCAAAATTAAAGATATGGGGTCTATTTTAAGACTGACAAATTATATCAGAACGTTTTAAGTTGTTTTTGTTCAGAAAGACTCTTCTTTAGCTGCAAGTAACTTGTTATTTTTTATGTGTTTAATATACCTAGAATGGATTTTCTTTTTTCTTTTTCTTTTTCTTTTTTGGTTTTTGGAGACAGGGTTTCTCTGCTGTAACTCTGGCTGTCCTGGAACTCACTCTGTAGACCAGGCTGGCCTTGAATTCACAGAGGTCTGCTTGCCAACCCATCTTGAGTTCTGGGATTAAAGCTGTGTGCCACCACCTCCCAGGTTAGAATGTATTTTCTAAGAAAAGAGCACATTTTATGTCACCTGCTTGTGTTTATATATTCTGACAAGGTTAAAGTAATTTTTAAACATTTAGTCAATTAATTACTTTGTTCATTGCTTTGTAAATACACTAGGAAATACCATAGTGTGTTTATGAAGGCCAGAGGATAACTTACAGAACCCATTTCCCTTCTTCCACTATGGTCTGTTCCAAGGATCACAATTCATTTTATCAGGATTGGCAGCAAACACTTACCTGCTTGGTCATCTTTCAGCCTGAAGTTGTTTTAATAGTTAAGTAAGTTAAAAATTAAACAAGAAACTATCTTCCTTGTAAGTACTTTTGGAAAGCTGTGATTTAACTCAAAGTTCCAATTCTGTTTCCCTGATTGAAGAGAAGTATCACCTGTGTGTGAGGGCATTGTTCGTTTGCTATATAAACTGATTAAATGAGCAGGTTTGCTCTAATCCTCAACTAAGAAATTTCAATATATCCTTTACACCATTTTATTATGTGGATGCTTTGGAAACTTACCTTACATGTCATTAGGTCTCTGCAATTTTCTGTCTTTTAATATTAAAAATAATAAACAAAAAAAGATAGCAATGAACTTTCCTGAAATATGATTCTATAGAACAATTAAAATGGGTATGGTTAAAATTTTGATGACTGCACAACTACGGGCAAGGAAGCAACAGATTCTAAGTACTGAACCATCAGGATCTTTTATGCCACCCTACATAGGAGAAAGGACTGGGAGTCTTGTCTACCTCTGGTTATCCTGTAAGCCCTCATGGGAGGAGGGCTGTGCCTCTGTCTGTGAGCAGGAGCAAGTTGCTGCCAGAGTTCACTCTTCCTTTCCTTGTAGAACACATAAAGAGTTGGAAATGAGTAAATTGTAATAACCGTTAATTCCCACTGTCTCCTAATATCATATTCTTTTGAGTTGACTCAAGACTTAGAAGTTTGCTAAATATCTACAATTTAGAAATCTTCAGATAGAAATGCAAAAGATAAAGAATGAGAAATAAGGAAAGAAGGAAGGAAAGAAGGAAGGAAGGAAGGAAGGAAGGAAGGAAGGAAGGAAGGAAGGAAGGAAGGAAGGCATAGCCACAACCTAAATGTGTTTCTTTTTTATATTTAAACATACTTAAAAGTGATTTTGAACCAGATGGTGGTGGCAGATGCCTTTAATCCCAGCACTTGGGAGGCAGAGGCAGTTGGATCTCTGAGTTCAAGGCCAACCTAGCCATAAGGCCTCTAGTTAGGACTCTGTTGCAGAATTTATATATTTACATTTTCATTATTACACCAGTCATAGTTCAGGTTAGATACTTCCTAATTTACATTTGTCTGACATTTTTGAGGCACTAGTCCATTTTGTATGCTAGAAACATAACTGCTTATTATTTGTCCTTGAAATTGACTGACAAATTTTATTTGTATCGAGTGATCATCTCATTCTTGTCAATAAATACTCAATTTACAGCACTTTCATGTTGTACACACTTGATATATATTCAGTGCATAGATCCAGCATTAGAAAAAAAATTATAAGATGCTTCCAACTAGTTCACTTAGTGTTAAGAAGAGGGACTTTATGGCACAACCAATGAATTGAACATTAATTAAATGTTATTTTTCTATTTTGGTAATGAAGATAGTACAAAAATACTGGGAATTGTTATCATTCTGTTCAAAATAGTGTTTCATTATCTTACAAAATTAATAAGTAAAAGCTTTAAAATATCAATCAATTTTTCTTTATGTCTAAAGTAATTCCATTGTTCATATGTACCACATTCTCACTGTCCATTCTTCAGTTGAAGGACATTTGGGTTATTTCCATTTCCTACCTATTGTGAAGAGAATAGCAATGGACATGGCTGAACAAGTGTCTGTGGAGTAGGTTGTCTAATCACTGTGCCTTTGCCAAGGGTGGGATAGCTGTGTCACAGGGTAAACTTATTTTGATCTTTTAGATAATTCTCTGCACTGATTTTCAGGATGGATGCACCGAGTGGCAACCTCACCAAGTGAATGAAATTTCTCTTTCTGCCACCTGATTACCAGCATTTGTTGTCAGTTGTTTTCTTGTTCTTGACCTTTCTGACTTGGATAAGATGAAATGGCAGAGTTGATTTTTTTAAATAGAAAATATTCTTTTAAATAGAAAATTGATAAAATATATTCTGATTAAAGTTTCCTCTGCCTCTTTCTCCTAGAAACTCATCACCCTACCCACACATCTAACTCTAAGCCTACTTTCTCTTTCTTTAGAAAACAAACTAATAACAAAACACACAAATCAAAATAAAAAAGTAATAATAAACAGTGAAAAGGTGAAGAAACACATAGACAGACAGATACACACACACAAAAAAAACTCATAAAATATAAAATCAGAAATAATAAGGTACAAGCATAATGTACAAGTAAGATGGAAAAATTGTCAAAGCAAAATGAGACAAAGGTTTTAAAACACCACTACATTTGCTTTGTGTTGGTGTCTACTGCTGAGCATGGAGCCTACCTTTAAGTGTGGTTTATATACCCAGGGAGATGCCATTGGATAAAACTAATTTTTTTCTTTTGCAAGTGTTTTCAATTGGAGACAGATCTTTGGTTAGGAATGGGAGTTCTTGTACACTTACCCCTCTCAGCACCTGGACCTGTCTATACTGAAGCTGTGCAGGCCATGTACATGCTCCCACAGTCTTCTTGTGTTCCTGTGTGTATCACTCCTGCTGTGTTTGGAAGAAACTGTTTCCTTGCTGTCATCTATCCACTCTGGCTCTTACCATCTTTCTACCTCCTCTAGACCATCCATCTGCCTGAGCCCTGAAGAGAATGGCTTGATTAAGACATCCCATTGTCTCTCACCCTTTGTACATTGACCAGTTGTGGGTCTCTGTATTAGTTCCTATCTACTTTAAGATGGAGCTTATTTGATGATGGTTGATATGAGTATAGCATATTTTCATTAGAAGTCATTGTCTGGCATCTACAAAATTGTTTTAATGTGCCCTTCCCCAATTGTTAATGATATTGGACATTTTAAAACATTTCTTTGGCATTTACTTTATCTCTTGAGACCATTTTTCAGACTCATAAATCATTTGCAATTGGGTCATCTGTTTACTTGACTCTTACTTTTGAGTTCTTTGTATATTCTTGGTATTAATTCTCTATTGGATATATGGCTGGCAAATATTCTTTCTCAATTCTGTGGGTTTCCTCTTCACTCTTGTTTCCCTTGCTATACAGAAGCTGTGTTGCCTTATGAGGCCCCATTTGTCAATTATTGAACTTAAGTCTGGAGTGAATGTAGTTATATTTAGAAAGTCCTTTCTTACACCTGTAGAATGTAGACTACTTCCTGTGTTTCTTTCAGTAGTTTCAGAACTCCAAGTTTCACATTTGATCCATCTGGGATTGAACTTTGTGCAGGAAATAGATACAGGTATAATTTCATTCTTCTTTATGTGAGCATTACATTTTCCCAGCACCGTTTGTTAAAATGATATCTTTTCTTCAGTGTGTTTTGGCATTGTTGTCGAATATCAGATTGTTATGTAATAGGACCTCATGGTTGGGTCTCTTTCTTCCATTGATCTGCAATGTCTCTTTTGTGCCATGACCATGCTGTCTTTACTACTAAGTGAGATATCTTGAAGTATGGCATGCTTCCAGTAATTTTCTTTTATCTGAGTACCTTTTTGGTATGTCTGCGGTCTTTTGTGGTCCCGCATGAATTTTAGGATTTTTCTGTATGTGTGAAGAATGTTGTGGGAGTTTTCAGTGAGATTGTGTAAATTACTTTTGGTAGGACTGTCATTTTCTCAATACTAATTAATACCAATTCATGTGCATGAAAGGCATTTCCATCTTCAAGTGTTTTCGCCATTCTATTTCTTTAGCAATAAGTAAAATTTGCAGATAAATGGATAACTTTTTTAGAATATACCAAGTAAGGTATATTCACACCTCATACTCTCTCTGAATATTTAAATGTGAAAAATGCAGAAATAAGAAAGTAAAAATGATCATAAGCAGGTGTCAGAGGAAGAAGGAATTCTTGAGAAGGCTGTAAGAAAACACAGGTGGCCAGGCAGTTGTGGCGGTGGTTCATGCCTTTAATCCCAGCACTTGGGAGGCAGAGGCAGGAGGATCTCTATGAGTGAGTCTATCCTGGTGTACAGAGTGAGTTTCAGGATCTAGAAGCCTCCTTTTTGAGAACTAGTTCTCATAGTATATGAGGGTACTTTGCAAGTTTCCAAGTAAGAATAATCAATAAATAGTTCTACCAGCCTATAAAGACTATAGAAAACAAAACAAACAAACAAACAACAAAAAACAGTGACCAGCAAGGAAGGACAGTTCCAAAGATAGTAACACATGTCTTAGGAACAATCAAGAGTTACCTAATTGGACTTAATTTCAGGAAAATCATGCTTGCACTGGAAACCTGATGGTGGTTGCAACTAGAGAACTCACTACTGCCACTTTTCTAAGCCAATATAAATAGTAACTGCATTTAAAATTCTCATCTTTATACACACATATAAGTGGAGCTCTCACACTTCAGCAAAGAATCTTCTTTTGGAAATAAATGGAGAGCATTGCATACATTTATGACTGGTCATAATGCTGAGAACAATAGACTGTCAAATGACCAATGCTCATTGATACATCTTCAACACACCCTAATATCTGTGACTCAGGAAACATCATAGAAGCAGAAAGATAAGACTTAGAGTGCCAGATAGTATCATACATACATATGATAGAGAAGCTGCAGCCATAAAATCTCAAAATTATGGTTGTTAGTAGGCCAGCACATTGACAGCAGCAGTTAAAATGCCAACATGGATTGGGGAAATCCCACAAGGCCACACCCCTTGATGAACAGCTACAGATAATTAATGGGTGTTGAAATAGGGAGATTCAATCTTATCCATGAACGAACTCGCTTACAAATTATTTAATCCAAATTGGTCTATCCTAGACACAGATACATAGTAGCAACACTAAGTTAACTCAGTAGGTTGTATTTATATATACATATATGTCAATACATAACAATAACACTTTAAAAAGAAGAGGTAATGAATTTGCTAGGGAGTTGGTGGCACAGAATGAGTTAGAGGTGTGAAAGGAGGGGGTGAAATTGATGTAAAATAGTAATATTTGAAATTCTCAAATGAGTTATTTAATATGAGTTATAACTTCCATTTTAATGAATGGTTAAATTCATATATAAGATGTCAAGCTTTGTACTAGGCACCTTTACATGATTTTTTTCTGGGTTTCTAAGGGGTTAAATAAATTTGTGAGGTGAAAGAATAACAGCACACTAAGCGCCGTGACATATATATATATATATATATATATATAATTTGCGGGATCTCCTGATTCCAGTCACTGAGTTGGATGAAATTTTAAACTTATTTGTTATACCTAATATTAAGAATACCATTAAGGTTTCTTATGTTTTTACAACTAGTATGAATTCAACAACTATTTTATTTCTCATTATATTTATTGACAGTTCACTGGAGGTTTCATATACATAGCTATGGGTACACACATATATATGTATTTATACAGTAGAATGATTACTTCAATTGATACATTTTGAATAAACCATGAGAAAAATAAAATCCCTGACTTTTGGCCTAATGGCTGTAGAGAAATTTATAAGAAACCGCTGAATTAAGTTTTCTGATGAATATATCTTCAAGGTTGCCTTCCAGTAAAATGTAACGTGAAAGACATGCACCTTGCGACTGGACTTCTATTTGTTCTGGGTCTGCTGCATTAAATGAAAGCAACAGTAGCAATAGGGCAGTGAGCACATGGCATGTAAAAGAGGATACAGACAGATAATGCCTTGGGCTCAAGACAGTAGCTGGGAATTGAGAACAGAAAAGGGTTTTTAACTGATGTCAGTTATTTCATATTCAGGGCACATTTGCCCCTCAGGCTTTCTTTGAAACATGTGTTTCAGACCCTGCGGATTCAAGTTACGTTTCCTTTCACTATTCTCAGGTTCACAAAGATGCTGCAGGCATCAAGGCCACCACCTGCCTATGGCTTTATCCTTCAGAGTTCTATGGTAGTGAGAAGGTTGATAACCAAAGAATTTCAAATGTGCATGGTGAATTCTGAGTCCCTATTCCATTTTTTCCTGAAGAGATATGTATCTATAATGTGTGACCACCTAAGTTCCAGTTGAACATTTCTATTATGAATAAATAATTAGTTAATGGCTGTCAGTCTCTTACTTGTTCTTCCTGATTTTTACCCAAACATATATGGAATTTCAACCTAGCAGCTTTATTTTAATCCTTGAATACATAATCATATAGTTTACATAATAATACAAATCCAAATTTTAGTTGTGCCATGATCAAATTTTTAAACAGTGGAGAAATATAAATGCAATCTTATTTGTGTATTTATATTTTATGCTTAAATATGCCATTTTCTTACTAAATTGTTTCTCATGGTAAGTTCATAATCAATCCTTTGACCTGGTACCTGTTCTGGTGAGAGAACCTATCTTCCAGGTTGATAAAAAGGTTCTGGAAATCAAGCAAGACCTTGACACTTACAACAAGCATAATCTTCATTCATCTCTCTAATTTCAAGTACAATTGTGTTAACTTTGCTCTATGCTGTCATCTTCCAAACAATTGTTTTTTAAAAGTGGGCCATCAGCAAGACAGTGTTCATTGACTTTCATGTAACATTTCAGTATGCCTTCATGAATGTATTATGGTGAAAACTATGACAGAGAGTATTTTTGCAGTAATTTAGAACCAAATAGAATCCCTATACTATAGCTCTTTCATAAAAAGCACTTATGTTAATAGATGTAAAATTTCAACCAAAGTGGATTGATATATTTTATTCCAACCCAAGTCAGGAGTACATTTTAAAAACAAAATATGAGCTTTGAACTGAGCAGATTTTCCAGTGGATAAAGTGCTTGTTTTCTCAAGCTTGAGGACATAAATTTAAAAGACTAGAACCCAGGAAAAACCTGGATTCATAATGTGAATGCCTGTAATCCTAGTACTCATAAGGGAAATGGTATGTGGAAAAAGAAAAATCCCCACCCTCTCATGAGTGAGATAGCCTATATACACAGAATCCCTCCCCAGAACACACACATACAACCAACCAAACACAGAAAACATCTTATTTCTAGGTAAAAGGCAAGGACCAACTGCCATGCTTGTCCTCTGACTTCCACATACACACTATGACATGTATACATCTTTATTCACACATATAATATTTACACACACATGTACACAAACACACATATATACATGTACATATGTATGTATGTATACATGTATATATGTATACATACATACATATGTACATATGTGTGTATGTGTGTGTATGCACACATATGTGCATATTGAGATTTATTTTCCTCATATATAAAATATTTGCAATCGCTTTATGCACCTAATTATATTATTTGGGGATTATAATATAGTGCTGTTAATGTAGGTTTGACACTTGGTGAGCTTGACTTAATGTAATATAAATAGTATGTAGAGTTGATGACAGGGGAAGATGATGAATGGGATGAAAAATTATATGGTGGTAATTTCTGCTGCTGCTGCTGCTGCTGATGATGATGATGATGACGATGATGTTAGTGTTGAAGTAATGATGTTTCTATAATTGTATTAAAGAAACAAAAAGCAAACATGCGATCTGGAATCACGTAAAGTTGTTTAGTGGAAAGCACACAGAGACTAAACAAATCCAAATGAGTGAAGGTGTTAGATGGATTTCAATAATACTTTACTATTGTTGGTGCTGTCATCACACCAAAGTAAGAAACTTATGAGGAGAAAGGTTCATGTTGGTTTACGATGTTTAAGGGTCCAATCAATGATAATGGTAATGCAGCACAGCTATGTAGGAAAATTCGATAGGGCTTCAATTTTTTTTTAATCTTTAAATAGTTTTAAGTTTTATTACCCTAGTAATAACTAAATACACAAACACACAAATATACATATATGAATATGTAAACATAGAAGGAGTAAAAATAATACACATATTATATTTCAGCTGTTTCCTATTGCTCATAATACAAAACCACATTATAAAGCTTTATAAAGAAAATAGATCTACTTTGGCTCAATATTTTAGAGCCCTATATTCAACAGGTCACATGTGTTCTTTTCAGCTAACACAGTTCTGAGGTGGAGCAGGGAATCAAGCAAGATAGAATGGTTAGGTTGGAGAGAGAGGTCTGGCTTTTCTCTCTTTTCTAATAGACCCACCCGGGGTCAGTCATGAGTGCCTTCACCACAGTGACCTTTAGGTACCTCATGAGGTATCATCTGTAAACATTATAATGATATTAAGTGCTCATCTGTATCCTGTTGTCTCATAATGCTAACTAGCCGCAGAAAACCCTCAAATCACATCCAAACCACATCATATATGGTAAGTTCTTATAATCAGTCCTTTTAAACTATCTTTCCCCAAATAGTCACCATTACCATTTTGATATAGACCCTTCATACCACGTTTCTTTGTGAGTGTATGTGTGTTTGTCTGTATGTGTATATTGTGTGTATGTATGCAGATGTGTTATATTACATTCATATGTATATGATATATGTGTGTATGTGCACATTCATTCATGTGTGTGTGCATGGAAGACAGAGGTTGACATGAAGAGTCTTCCTTAGAGCAAATATGTCATAAACCAATGAACAAACGAGAGAGGAAGGAGCCACAGTTTGTAATGCGTTGCCAGCACATATCTGCGTCGCGGTGTTGCAGACATCGTCACTATCCTAGAGACTTTCACCTGATGAAGGCTCCAGCACTTCCTTATAGTATCACACAAGGGATCAAGCTTTCAAAACAAAAGCCTTTGTAGAAGACTCTGATGAAAACTATATCAGAAGGATGATTGAGAACATGAAGGATATGTTGTCTCCGCACTAGAAATAGAGCAATATCACTGGTGTTTGTAGGGGGGAAAAAGTGTTTAGCAGGAACATGAACTTAGTGACACCATTCCCTGTGTTTATGCCTGGACAGCAGAGGGGAAAATGCAGCCAAACAAACTAATGTATCATAGGAATGCAAGAAAATTTAGGAAATGTAAAAAGAAAAGGAAGAGTCCTTTACCCGGGCATCAATTTCAAAGCTCTCACCAGCAATGGGACATAAGAACCACTGCTCTATCCAGCCCAAACTTTCAATGTGCCAACAATCTTACCATAAAGCTCATTGACAGGAAATAGCCAAGTGCTAAGCCCCTTCTGCCATCTCAATGGCTCCTGGTATCTCCAGAACTTACCAAATGAGACAGGGGGTGGGGGAAGAGGGAGAAAATCCTTTCATAGAATTCTTTTGAAACATAACTTGAGAGTAAGTTGATTGTTACATATGACTAATTGATTAACTAAAGACAAGTGTTTACTCTCTCAACAGAGGTGTATTCACATTGTAATTTCTTTGCTCTCCCCTTAAAATCACATAGAGCTTGATTATGACTTAATTGCCACCACCTTTTTTTATAGCCCTCAAGTTTAGACTTATATTAAATACATCAATAACCTCCAATTCTGTTTCAATATAATAGATAGCTCTGAATATCAGTTCAATGTTCAAACCACAAATCCCAATTTGACTATAGTTCAGGTCACTAAAATCTTAGGGGATCGGCACAGGATACTAAAGGTGGGAATGTGGAGAGATGTCTCCATCACCTCAGCTCTGACAACAAAATCCTCACCAAAGCAAGCAATATATAAATAAACAAACAAAAACAAACTAACTACAAGATAGCTTAGCTAAGTTTTTTTTTTAATTTTAGAAATTAATTTTAGGAACTGTAGCAAATTTGAAAATGAACAATCAATCCTTCGTGCTTAACGAACTGGACTGCAACTGTCTAAACTGAGAAGTTTCAAGGGTACGGGGCACCATAAAAGTCAGATCTTAGATCTGAAATTTCACACCAGGGCTAGATGGATGGCTCGCTGGGTAAAAGCACTCATTCTTCTAGATTATGAGAGCTCAGTCATAGCATCCATTTGAGAATGCTCTTTATTTCTTAGAACTCCTATCCCAGAGGACCAGATATGCTCTTATTAGCTCCATGTCCATCTGTACACAAGATAGCATATGTAAACACATATACATACATACAATATAAAGATAAGTATAAGATTATGTAGAAGTAGAGACCGTATATATTCATGTTTCCCTATTGCATGCTAATTTCCCTAATCAACTCTATGGCCACAGAAAAAGAAGATCTAATCTCTTATGAAATTCAAATTTACTGTGCTTATAAATAAAATATGGAGCAATAGTTAGCCAAAGCTTGATGAAATTGTCAACTAGAGCATGACAGACATGTTGTTATACTACAAAACAAATAATAAAAATCAAAGGTTTTATAAAAGCTAGGAATACAAAATACTGGGGTTGTATTATCTACAAATACAATAATAAGTTTCATGTAGCCTTTTAGCATCCTATCTACTGTAATATCCTTTTCTTCCATCTGTTACTTATTTCCTATTTGGCATCTTCTTTTCCTTGGTTCAGGTGATGTTAGAAGTTCAAATACTCTGAACTTCAAAGCTGCACCATGTTGTGTCAATTAACTAAATGATTCATCTAAGTTCCTATTCATGGTGCTACTTGGATTGTACTTCAGAAGTTGTCATTTACATTATTTAGTCTTAGATAAAAGGCAAAATTGTTTATGAAGAAATGCTAAACAATTTCTGAGTTAATTTATGATAGTCTGTAAAAATCACAATGGTCAACTTTGTTCTCTAGAACATCAGTTGTTTTACAAATCAGAATGCAATGTTTGCAGCCTCAACTTTGATTTTTCCTTGTGGTGTGTAAGCTGCAAATAAGTTCCAAATTCCTTTGAAGTCATGGTTTTTATTTGTTTACCTTGAACTAAAATGTTTTACTAAAATGTGTCCAAACTTCAAAATGTCATCATCATTATTACCTATGCCTGCAAGAAAATGAAGTTGAGTAGTTTCTATCCTGAGGCATGCTGCTGCTAATTCCAAAATGTAAATGCACACCTTATGAAGTACAGTGAAGCATTAAGCTGTACTTATTCCTTAATAAAAGCCTGAAATCAGTCATTTTATAATGTTAAGATACACATGAGCTCAGGATTATGAACTATATTAGCTACAGTGAGGTCAACTGTGTTGGACAAAACATTTGTCTTGTTCTCCTGTAAGTGCCAATTTTAACCAATTTCACTATATTTCTCTTCAGCTTTCTTGTAGGTTTCCATTTTGTATTCAATTTAGATTTTAATACATTATTTGTGAAAGCATATTCTGCATTCTATTGATTTCTTTGTTTTTGTTGATACTCAAACATGAATACTGTATTTACATTGTTTCTACCCCATAACTCTTTCATTGCCCCAGACTTCTTTCAAAGTCATGACCTTATTGAATTTATATATAAATCAATATATACATATATTCATAGATACATAAAATAATCTCTATATATACACACACTCTCTTTTTCTCACACACACACATATATATATATTACATGCACATATATTACATATATATACATATACATAAACACATATATACACATATGCATCATGTACATGTATGTATATATACATATATGTATATATGTATGTATGTATATGTTTGTAACACATATATGTAACATATATATGTGTGTGTGTATAATATATATATGTGTGTGTGTGTGTGTGTGTGTGTGTGTGTATGTATATTTGTAACTGAATGCTCCTATCTCTTGCCCTGAAAGCCATTCTATTGTCCCACATTGGAGTGCTGCATGTAACTGAATTTTGAAGCCTGTTCTTTTGCCCCATGTGATACTGAGACAGATTCCTAACTTGTAACTGATTCCTAACTTGTAATAGATTCCCACTCTACCCTTTTAATCCTCTAGCTTTAAAAAGAGACAAGAAAGAGATAAATCTTCACCACTCTTGCTGGTGGCCTTTAAAGACAGATAGAGAGAAAGAAACAAAAATCCACTGCCCTTTTTGGCTATCCTTAGCTTAGAGAATAGGAACTACTAGCATCTTACGAGACATCCCATCAACTGTACCCTCCTACCAACTGTCAACTGCCAACTGGGCACTGCCTCCTTTATATCCTAAGCTGTTACCAGAAATCTAACTGGCATGTAATCATAAGGAAGGGTGCACAGGACAAAACACTTCTTGACAAAGCGCCCCGCTATCCTAATATATATATATATATATATATATATATATATATATATATATATATATATATATATCATGGCTGATGGCTAACAATCACCAGAATAACATGCATGAATATATATCTATCCATATATTATAGAAATAGTTATGTAGTATGCATATATTACATAAAGCATACACATCTATATTACATGTATACATGCACATATATATATATATATATATGTATATATATATATATATATATATATATAAATGTATATCCACACATATATGTGAATAGAATAACATAGGTGAGATATTTTTATCTTGTAATGGCTTTCCAAGAATTCAATCTTTTTAAGGTATGTTATAAAATCCAGTGTATAAGGACCTTAAAATTGAAAGAAACATGGCAGAAATTTAACAAAAATTTAATACCAAAGCTAGTAGAGAAATAAGATGAATTTAATTGCTTGTACAGATATACATTAAAATTTAGTGCTAAGTCATATGTGTCACTGGAAACATCAATCTATGGCAAATAGAGATGTCCCATCATACCTCTAGGAAATCATGTACAAGTGCTGAGAAGCCAAATGTATTTTCATATACTACGTCATCTCAGGATTATCAAAGGGTATCATTGAATTATCATTGAATTATCACAGTGTATCTGGGTTAACACAAACTGTTAAATCAGTCAGAAAGAAGTAAGAATATCACCTCTTGGTTTTTTGGCTAAGATCAAGTGTAAGAGAAAGTCTGGATTTTAGCATTGAGGGGTGTGATACATGTAAGACTATGCTAGTTGTTATTTGAAAATCAGACCTGATTAGTAGATTATATGTTTGAGTTTGTAGGAACATATTAGTAAGTTAATGATTAAATAAATACACTGTTAAACACACGACTGGAGAACAAGTAAACATGCATACATGCAACATATATCATATATAAATGTCCATATACATAATCATATTCTCATATACAGTAGGGTGTATAGCATAGAAAAAATATGAGAGTAAGTCAATCATTTCCAAGTAGAAGATAACATGATGTTGACAATGTGTTGCTGCTTGTATTTCAGGAAGTAGTTGATTTATATATCGATACCTAAAGCCTCACCTCTTGGTGTTACCAAGTGTTCTTGTGCAGGTGATGTGTAGGTAACCCCAGTCTTGTGAGTTCTTGAGTGCCACAATCATGTCATATGCAGAATTTCACAGAACTCTTCCCTGTCCTCTAGCTCTTGTAATCTTTCTGCCTTCCCTTCCCAGGACCATGGTGTAGGACTGTGTCTTGGGATCTTGGAATGAGAAATATAGTCAATGTGGATGACTAAAAATCTAATTAAAATATAACTTTAATTTTAGGTTCAAATAATAAGCTATCTGTATGGGCCATACAAATAAAGTGATCATTATAGAAGACAAAAGTTAAAAGTTTTCTCCATAGACAAGTTCACTGGGTGTCTAGTACACTGTATGTAAAGTGGTGTCTGTTAGAATTGAGTTAACTGTCCTAAAACTTTTAGTGCGCCCACACAAGATCAAGTTAGCCAAAAGTTTTACATAGAAAAGGTAGGTGATCCCAAGACAATACAAGTTACTAGGAAGCTACTGGAAGCTAATAGTTCCTGAGAGAGAGAGAGAGAGAGAGAGAGAGAGAGAGAGAGAGAGAGAGAGAGAGAGAGAGAGAGAGAGAAGAGAGAGAGAGAGAGAGAGAGAGGAAAGAGTAAGAGAATTTGCAGGAAAACTTCTGCTAGAAGGTAAATGAAGGATCTGGAGTGGGAAAATGTTGGATAGATATGACCATTCTTTGTTGTATATATGTATGAATTTAAAAAAAGGAAATTTACAAATTCTAGGTCACATCTTTAGTTGATTTTTCTTTCTCATTTCTCATATATTTTCATGTTATATAATTCATGCTGATTTTTGGACTTATCTAGTCCTATTGTTTTACTTTCATGCTACCCCTTGTCACTTGATTTTGTACAAGAGTACAATTGCTAATATCTTTGCCTATTCTGTAAATTCATTTTTCCCGTTTCACTTAATCATTTTCAAAATATCAACAAGAACTTTTTGAAATGTAAGTTTATTTTGGCTGCCTCCTGTTCAGTTGTTTAACTGGTTCTGATTTCCTCTTAGATTACTTCCCTAGGTGTATGCATAGTTAGAAATGGTACCATGTATGAAAACTTCTTGAAATATCAGCCTCATCTTTAATTTACCAACAACAAAAATCAGGTCTTATCCTATGGAATTTAAGCAGTTGATGTGAAAGAAACCAACATTTATTATAGCAAGTGGAAATATAGAAACGATTACTTGGACTGTCCCAGATGTGAGTGATAGGTACCAGTCATGGCAGGGACAGATGGGTCTTGCCAAAATTTCTTGTGACTCCTTTCCTTGGTGCTCACATTTCCCTTGTAAATCTATGATAACATATACACAGGCATAATCAGTTCAGTTTGTCAGAAACAAAAGAATAAATCTTTATGCAGTCAGCATTCTATAGAGTTCTGCCAAATATCACCTTCCCAACACAGGACCTTTCTTTCAATTTTGTTCATATATTTCAGAACAGAATAAAAGAAAGACAAAGGTATTCAAATTAAGGAAAAAGACAGTAGAGGAGTCCAGCAGACTGTGGGATTCTTGTCAAACCCAAGGTTCTAGAAAGGTTATGTAATGAATATCAGAATCATTAAAAAGTAAAACAAATGTAGTTCACTTAAGTTCATAGGAAAGCAGAAACCACATGTACTCACTCTGTGTTCTGACATTTTTCTGGTGCTGAATCTATCATATTTTGTAGTAGGGTGGTCAATTATTAATGAAATCAAATTACTCCAACATATTTAAGTAGCACTCTTCAGTTATTTCAAGCACAAAGTCAGAAAGATTCAATTCAATCTCATGTGTGCCTTCCGACAAACTCATTTCTGTGCTTTATTCTGAACTATGTCATGTTCTTTCTGATAACTTTCAGAGTGTTAGAAAATAAAAAATTATCTACTCCTATTCTCTGTACTGATCTATATGAAATATTAAATTTCATTTCCCAGGTGATAGAAATTACAGATAATGAGTATTTCTCACTCTTCCAGAGTCAGAGCAAAATGTAGTAGCTATGGAATTATGAGAAGTAGTGATATGAAGGATTATAAAATTTTTTATACTTCTTTCTTTCATCTATACTCTTTTTGATGTCTCTTTTTTATTTATACATTGATACATGCCAAATGTACCTTGAGGAACCCACAGAGTTCTCCTATGATTCCCTTATTCACTTCCTGGTCCCTTCGAACTTCTGTGCAACTTTCTGACTTGGTAGATGTTCTCCCCAGCATCTTCTCTGCCTATGAGGCTTACATCTCCCTTCAGAGGGAGATAATCTCACTAGCTACATAGGAGTCACAAATTATTCTCATGTGATAGTTCAGATTATATAAATAATTTCATTTCATCTGATAAAATAATAAGCTCCTATGCATGAGATACTAACGAATCAGAGTTATGTGTCTTAGAAAACAATGGATAGCAAGGTATCAGCTTAAAGAGAAAATATACCTAAGGAGAATTAGACAAGGGACTTTCTAGGTCATCCCATATTGGTGTACTCATTGGCTTCTTATTTTTAGTGAAAATATTTGAGATAATTAACATAGAAGAACAGAAGTTGGTTTTGACTAGTGCTTTGGAAGATTCAGGCAATGGTTCTCAACCTTGCTGCTTTGGGTTTTTATCAATGACGGTTGTAGTATAAGGCAATGGAAGATGATCCAATTCTAAGTGTCCAAGAAGCAAAAAGGAGAGTCAGGGATCCAAAATATTCTTAAAGACACAAGGAGATGACCCAACTTCGTTCTTCAATATCAAAGAGTTCCACCTTCCAATACCACCACAGACTAGAAAAGAAAACTTCACCTGTGTGTCTTTAGGAAATATACACTACCTAAACTTTAATACAAAGACTCATGATTCAAACATTCTCTTAATGAAGACATACTTCAAAATAAATGTGAATAAACAATGGAAATAGACTACCTGGTTTTGCTGTTTTTTTTTTTTTTTCATTTCTATTCACATCTATTCTTTCTCATCTGTTGTTTTCTATTCCACACGGTTACATTCTCTACAACAGTTATTTCTAAAAAACTGTCTGTTGGGAATTCTGCCTTTATTTATTTATTAAAACATTGACAATTCTGATATTCTTTCTTCTCGGGAGAGTATAAATCATTCACTGATATGTAAATGACTTCCCAGCAGAGATCTTGGCATTCCCACTAAATAGTTTCAGATTTTCCACCTTTAACCTGACTTTTCAGGTCAATCTTCTTTCATATGATAAAACAAGTCTACATCCAGAGAAACCTGACTAATTAAAAACTATATCATCATCTTAGATTACAGTTACAGATCTAAAATTGCTCATGAAATTATTAGACAGGAAAGTTGTTTTACATCTATGCTATATCTGGTACTTTACATATCTTCATTTCTTAAAAATTTATTACATTTATTTATCATTTAGGATGGATGTGGGAGCATATGTAAGCTGTTATGCATGTGTGGAGATCAGAGGACAAGTTTAATGAGCCAAATACCTACTTCTGTTATGTGGGACCTGGAGATCCATCTCAGATCATCTGACTAGGCAACATCTGTCACAAAATATCAGCTTATTACATAAAGAGTGATAGAGACACAGATAAAAAAAAATCATGTTACTATGACATTATTAAGAGATCATTTATTATTCTTTGGAAGATGCTTAGAACAACTACTCATTAAAAGATACAGAAGCACCAGTTGATTGAGTTAAATTTTTGCCTCCAGTTTTATTAGTTATTGTTAGTTTATTTTGTTTATAAGCTATGGACCCAATATTAATACATATATGCATATAGAAATAAAACTACAAAGAAAAGGCACAAGAACAATTCTGTCTAGGTGATTTCTATTGTACTGTACTCTTTAGCAAGTTTTCCTCTTCTCTTTTTCTATGCCTTTTTCCTGCTGCAGTCTCTACAGATGTACTGATAACCTGCTCATTCTGTTTGTTTTCAGTCTTAAGCTCCTCAAGATAAAGCATTTAGAGTTAAAAATGCAAAATGAGGTGCAAATTGTCTGGGTGGATTTCCTTCAGGATTTTTCTGTTTGTAGGAAACAAATAAAACTTAAAGCATGGAAATAGGTAAGTGTAATCTAGAATTATATTAATAAAAATAAGGCCTAGAGAGATAGCTCAGAAATTAAGAATCCTTGTTGATCTTCCAGGAGACCCAAGTTAGATTCTAAGAACCTGCAATCATTTCTATCTTGATCTAGGGAATCCAATGTCCTCTTCTGGCCTCCACAGGTACCCATACACACATGACATATATACACACACACAAAATCTTAAAAATTAAAAATAATAAACAAAACATAAGACCCCCTTCTAATTTTATAGTAAAACATGGAAAATGCCTAAATTAAAAATTAGAGAATAAAAGTCATAAGGAATAATCTTCTAAGCTTTTCTTTTTTTCACTCACTGGCACAGGAAAATAGAGAATAAATATCACTTAATTACATGAAGGGCCTACTTGGGAGACATGTGACAGTGTCCTTGAGTCATTCACTTGGATGACAGGTTCCTTTGGGAAGAGGCTTTGCAGGTTAGCAGGCAGCACATGCACCACAGGTTGCTCCCTCCCCCATCAGTTCTCACTCTCCAAGCTCATTTCATACTCACAGTACAGCATAGGCATTGATTTTGGTTTTATTTTTGAGCTTGGAAGGAATTGTTCTAAAACTTTCATTTTGTTGCATCCCAGATAGAATCCGTGTCATTCTCAGATTAATGTTTTATATTTATTTAAAGCAAATAAGGAGGGATTTGAGTAGGATCTAAATATCACAAACTCTACTCACATATAAGGTACAAAAATGTCACCTTGGAATAAAAAAAATCATATAAAGCCTTGTGATGCATAGTCAAATATTCCAGATTAAAAGAAAAAAATGCACATTAGAATGTTCCATACAGCATAGATGTTGTGCTATGAAATTGTATTAGGGCTTTTCCTTAGGGAAGAAGAGTTTAATGCACTTCAAGTGTGTGTGTGTGTGTGTGTGTGTGTGTGTGTACAAGTGAAATGTATGTGTGCAAATGCTGTGTGTGTACATGCTTGTGTGATTGTGTATATGTGTGGATATAGAGACCAGAGCCTAATATCCTGTTTTCTCCTAGTGATTTCCACCCTCTCACTTGAGGCAGGATCTCTCAGTGAATCTAGAGTTCATCCCCTGCCTAGACTGGCTGGCCAGGGACCTCAGAGTTCCATGTAACTCCACCTAACCTCTCCTGTGCCTGGGTTTCAGACAGCCACGTTCATGTCATGCATACACTTGTGCTACAAATACAGACTAAATACACCATGTCTGCTTGTGAAGAAGTACTTTATCCACTAATTCACATCTCCAAACTAGAAAATAATTTTTAGATAATAAAACAAGTTTTAGAAATCTAAACATTTCGTTATTTGTAACATATATGTAAAAAAAAATTAGCATTGGTTTTAATGTGTAAGTTAAAGCCTCAGATAAGACTGATTGTAAATACACCTGACTTTTGCTGTTTATTTGAGCACTGTCTGTACATCTGTGTTTAAAGAAACATTCCCACTTATAAATTGTATTGTGTATATGTGTGTATGTGTATACGGAGTGTATGCATTGCCCATAATCATTTATGGTAATCTCATAGACTATTATTTACTGACAACTACATTACAATATTATTTCAAGATGAGGATTATTATGTGTTGTATAGATGATGGTGCTCTTAAAGAGATGAAAAATATTTTCCTGTTCATCTCAATGATTTGTTACAAGAACTCTGTTGGTGAGAGGAAGTATTCAAAACCATCACTACAGCAGCTGTGCATTTCTGCTTTAAAGGCAGTTCTGTATTACCACAAAAGGAACATGAATAGAAATTGATTGGATTGGAAGAATTTATCGCCTACAAAACTGGCCCCTCTCCTTCTTCCAGGGCAGTGCTGCATCACTGTATTGCTTCACCAAGTTAAGAATGCCATCAAGTCGCTAGTAAATCCTGCATTGTGAAGCTGAGGAAACTCTAAAGCTACACAGAGGCCTGGAGCTCATATACATCCACAGTAACCAATTAGACTCAAAGTTAAAAGTCAGCTTTCCCCACAGAAACTTGAACAGTGCTTGGACACTCCATCATTTCCTTTAATTCTCTGATTTAATGACTCAGCAGATGAATCCATTGGAGCTTAGCTGCTGAAGGAGGTAAATTTAAAGATGTTACATGGTTCTGAAATTTGCTCCAAATGCATTTTCTTATTTCCATTTTCTAAGTGAGTGCCTTAAACAGCTTGGTAAATAATCCCAACTGAATGTGTTTATAAACTAGTCAACATACAAACTATATTTTACTACCTGGGTGTGATGTTATGCTCCTAAAGTAAAAGACAAATAGTACATACATGATGTGTTTGTGTGTGTGTGTGGGTGTGTGGGTGTGTGTGTGTCCGCGTGTGCGTGCATGCCTGTGAATAGGAGATGGTGTTATGGTCATCTCTGCAAATACAAAAGTGAAATGATGTTATATTAAGAAGGGTTCTGGCCTTCTCTGATTTCTTTTTGTTATTGGGTGTTGGATTTGCTTTTGTCTATGTGTGTTTTGTGGGGTTTTATTTTTTTTATTTTTATTTATTAATGTTGTTTGTTTGTTTTTTGAGACAGAGTCTTGCTATATAGATGACTGGCCTTGAAGTCTATGTGTAGATGAGGCTGACTTACAAGTCAGTGATCTTCCTGTCTGTCTCCTGAGTACTGGGTTTAAAAATGTGCATAAGTACATCTGGCTTTTTAGATTCCTTGTAGATAGTATTTACAGGATTTGTAGCTAGAAATTAATTTTCAGTATGTAACAGATATATTTTTATAAGAAATACACTGTACTGATTATTTAATAGTCTCATAATTTATGTAAGACATCTGTGTTGATTACATCAAACCATAAATTTACATTTTATTAAGAAGTTGATCCTCAATGGTTATTGAAAACTTTACTGCTGTACAAGTCCTGGATTTTAGTCTTTTGACTAGAGTATTTGAAAGTGTTATGCCAGTTATAACTGGTCCAATTGCACAGGGAAAAAGTATATCTGCAGGCATTATTCTGTTTATTCCATCTATCAATAATCACTAATCTTTTACTGAAATAAATACAGTGATTACAAAGAACAGGTTGATGTTATCCATAAGATACATAGAATTATATCAAAGAAATTAAAATATGGATAATTAATTACTCCAAAGGCTAAGCTTATCATTTCCATTAGTTTAGATGTGTGTGTGTGTGTGTGTGTTCTGTTATTCTGAACATTAACATACATAGCCGATATGTTCTCTCTTTGTGAAATGATGTTTTAGCCCTTTCCTATGTCCCATAGCCCACTTGAGAGTAAAGTCCACAGAAAAGTTTCATCTACCCTTTAACTTATTAGGTACCTCAGTTGTCCTCAGGTCTTTCATTGTTCATCACCCTTCTCAGGATTACAGCTTGAGTTGGCAAATCTCTTCAGAGAAATTCCTAAAATATTCTTAATGAATGTATTCATGTCTAATGGCTTTGAACATAGCAATGACTTCAGAATACAATGATAAAACAATATTCTACTCTAATGCAATTTGATGGAACCACACATAATAAATAAAAGAGTATTCGTGGCTTCCAAGCTACATAGAGTGTATCACCCATCAGGCGCAAAGTTGCAAAAAAAAGTTGTTTCTTGTTTTTCTTCCACTATCTCCTGAGAATAATTTAAAGGTAGTAGTTAAAGCAGCATACAATGAAATGTTCAAGAAAGAAAATGGTTACATAGTTTTAGATGAAGGGATAGAACAGATTGGAAGAAACACTTTCTTAATTTTGAGATAGAGTTGTGTGTGTGCTTTGTGTTTGTGGTATGTGTGTATGTGTATTTGTGTATCTCTCTGTGTGCATGTGTCTGTATTTGTGTGTCTCTGTGTGTGTATGTGTCAGTGTGGCTGGATTATGCACCAGGATGACCTTGCATATTGAAAACTGAGGTCAACCTCATGCATTGTTCTTTAGAAAGCATCTACACTTTCTTGAGATTTCTACCAGCAAGATAAAATGTCTTACCTGTCTCTTCCACTGTGATTACAAACACAGGCACAAAACCTAGTTTTTTGCTCCTTTTGTAATTTAATCTTAACATAGGTTTTATGGATAGAACTCTGATCTTCATGTTTCCCTGAAAAGCGTTTTGCCAAATAAGCCATCTCTCCATACCCTGTAATATACTTCTATATGAAATAAACAATTGAAAATTCTAATATCCAATTTTCCAATTGAAATATTTGTAATTATTTTCTTTAGTAGCAATGAGTATTTACTTCGTGTTCTTAAAATTTATGAAGATTATAAAGCAGGATATGATGCATGTTAGTACCGTGCATGTCTTTGCATATGTGGGCCACAAATTCTAATATTATTGGTTAAGAGTAAAGAAAACAGCAATACAAAGTTCCCTGATCAATTTATTGACCTCCATGACAGGTAAGATTATCCTAGATAATTGGACACATAGCCTCAGTTGAAATCTTTAGTTTGATAGAAATTGTTTCAAAATAAAAGTTATTTGTATTCCCTAAGGTCATCTGTATTTTCTATGAGATTCAGACTGAAAATATGGGGAAATGATTAAGACTTTTTTGTCCAAAGATAACAGTACATTCAACATAGTTGACATCAGCGTTTTGTTGTCATAATTCTATTGTTTTCGTATATAAAATGTGAGATGATTTTTTGCTTTCTTTAATAGTCTCACAAATTTGCTGGATATGGAACGTTGAAAATGTTTTAAAAATCACTTTTAAGCCATCAAGAGGCCATGGATTTGAAAGAGAGAAAGGAGTGGTATATGACGTGGTTTAGGGAGAGGAAAAGGAATGGGAAATGTTGCAACTATATTATAATCTCAAAAAATGAAAATAAAAATAAATTTAAAAAAACAGTAATGCAACATGTAGAGATATTTTAATTATTGTTACTTTGGTATGATATAAAGATAAATGGCACTTTGTCATTTAAGTTATAGGAAAATAAGTTGTTCATCTATTGAGTAATAAAGGAAACACATTCAGATTATTTAGTTAATTTTACCTAAGCTTTAATTTCTATAAAATTAATAACTAAATAATCTGATATCTTCCAGCGGAGTGTATAAATGACTATATGCAGAGATAAAAAAATTTGACCACTGAGTCAGGTGGATAACAAATACCCATCATAAAAGAAATTCAGTAGACAAGTAGACCAATATGAATGAAAATGTGAATGAGATTTTTACAGTGCAGAGAATTCTGTATTAGAAAGCAAAACTATAGTCAGCCAATGAAGCCTACACTGGCAATGCCTTTGTAATGGGATTTAGGTTGTCATGGGAACTATGTAAAAATGTTAAGCAACAGACAGAAGAAACTGAAGTATTCTTTGAAGGGATGTAAAAAGAAATATGGCTCAGGAGATAGTGAGCTTTAGAAAAAGCTGGCGACAAATCTGGTAAGTATCTATAGAGAAGAGAGGATTGATTCAAGAGAAGTCTTGAAATACTTTATTTCAAAATGACTATGAATATGAAAATAATTACAAAAGAGTTGAAAAATAGCCTACTTTAATACATGAGCGATTTATGGAGACCCATGCATTTTATGCTTTGTGTGATTTACAAGGCTTAATAAAAATCTAGGGAAGACAATGAGGTCCAGACTTTGCTGAGAAAGGGACACACAGAAAGACAGATTCTCACTCTTTTGTACAGCTTTGCCTGGAGCTTACTTTGTAGATATGGTTGGAATGGAACAATTGATACTCCCAAGTGCTCGAAATGTAATCTTCAACTACCTTTACTAATGAAGGTAAAAATATGAAAATAATCATAATATCTACAGAGAAAAATCTGATCCAGGAAATTGTTGAGTATTTATATACAAGTGGGGATTTAATAAAGAGGTATAAAAACTTTCTAGAATTAATGTGATAAATTAAATTGATTGTCTAAATCCAGAAATATATTTTATGAGTTTTGATACAGCATTACAAATGAGAAATGGTTACAAAATCCAGTGTGGGTGTAACTTCTGTCTTTATGAGTCTATACAGTCTCACAGAAAACCTCCTGATCTTACAGTTTTTCTGGAATAACATATGGAAAAGTTTGCAGAGGAAATGGCATGGAGAATGTGTGTGTGTGTGTATATATATTTATATCTATATATATACACACACACACACACACATACACATCATATTATATATATACATCCACATTATATATACACAATATATAATATATATTTCTTTTAATATGTATATTACAAATATATGTATTTCTTTTATTATATATTTATATATATATTTCTTTTAACATATATTAAAATAAATATAAAATAATTCCTGTGTATTATTGGGTTTAATAATCCTATAATAACTGTGTATCTGATTGGATTTAAGACCCACCCTCATGAGATGGAACCCATGGCTGATATTGTCCCAGTGACTAAGAACCTGCAACTAAATAGGCTGTGAGTCTAGAGGGAAAACAAAATACTGTTGATATGTTCAGGGAACACAGTAATAAAATGACTCCTAGGAACATTCTGCTATACTCATAGATCAGTGTCTCATTCAGCCATCACCAGAGAAGCTTCCTCCTGCAGTAGTGGGAACTAATACAGATACCCATAGCTGAACAATGTGCAGATAGTGAAACAATTTGAAACACTGAGTCCTACATGGAATGTCTTCATCAATCCCCTCTCCTCAGGACTCAAGGAACTATACGGACATGGAGGAGGTAAGATTGTAAGAACCAGAGAAGACAGATGACACCATGGGAACAGTTCTTTCCAGACACAACAGGACTGATGTACAAATGGACTACTGAAGACTGTGGTGGCATGCAGTTACCTTCAGAGGTTCAAGCCAGGCAGGGTCCCAGTACTTAGAGGGGTGAATAGACACAGACTATCATCCCTAACCAAGAGGCTATCATCAAATGACAACAGCTTGCAAAGAAAAAGATTAATTTTCGCCTATGGAGTCTCCAAGGGAGACTCTGAAGGCCAGGGCCCATACTTAGCAGTAGATCACCAACACAAATAAACTCAGTGGTGTTTTTGTAGATTTTTTGTCTCACAGTACTTTGTTTTGCATTTTTTTGTTTTTGTTTTCTGGTCTTCTGATTCTACATTACAGTTTCAAATTTTGTGTTTTTAGGGGGTTTTTGCTTGTGTGTCTCTGTGTTTATATGTTTCTCATGCTTTTCCTCTTTATTTTTAAACTCTGTTTAGAAAAGGAAGGCATGAACTTGGTTGGGTGGGAGGATCTGGGAAATGAGGGAGAGGGGAAAGCATAGTCACATTCATTGTCTGAAAAAAAAATTCCCATTTAAAACTCAAGAGTGAAAGATGAATTTTAAGGGATGTATGGAGTCTAAGCTTTAGAAAAAATGCCAAGTCAATGTGCCTATAACTATAGAAAGACAAACACCTACTGTGATATCCATAAATTTTTCTATGCTATCTTCATTATTCACCTATTTTTATCTTAGTAATATATTATTAGAAAGTGGTATTAGAAAATTGTCTGTAGTTCATGTTATAATTTGTATTATATAATGTTCATTGTCTATGGATTAGATTTTCCCTGTAATGCTTAGACTACTACTGAAAATCCTACTTTGCTTCTTCTGTAATTGAAAGATATGTTCTGCCCATTATTCTTTTTGCAACATCTTTAGGGAAACATTTAATAAAAATAAAACTCAAGTAAAATGATCTTTAGGAGTTTTACTGTGGTCTTCTTTTTCCTGAAATAAGTAAAATATTAAGGACTCCATCCATCCTGTAACGAATCTTGTCACTTCTGAAAAGTTCCAAGAGCAGAGGATACAGATTATTTTAACTCCTTTTGATGGGTTCACATTACTTCATATTATGATGTTCTTCTACAAGCATTATTGACATGTATTTTACTCAGTAGAGGCTAGGAGGTGCTCAAATCCAGCACTCCCTTTGTTACCAATCAGCTGTGTAGAATCTCTGAGTGGGAATGGAGAATCTCTTCAAGAGCTGGTCTCTAGCAGTTTTGGGTTGGCCCTTTAGAGTTGGCCACCAGGGAGCTATGTTGATAAGCAGACAGAGACATTAGCAAGTAGTACCCTCCAGTGTTACAGTCACCCTAGAGGCATACAATATGTGTTCCTTAGTGCCACTCTTAAACTTAGACAAACTTAAACTTAAAACTCTTGTACTGACTCAGGGGGTTGCAATATGTCATGCCTTGGATAAAGCTGGAATTATAACCTCAAGGCAGGCATACTTATCTGAAGTCCTCAGTCCTTGGCAGCAGCCAGGGTAGGATCTCTTGTGTAGACATAGAATGTAGGTTAACACTATCCACATGGGATCCGAGAACCTTGGCACTGAAGGCTTAACAACCCTATAATGGAGATCAGAGCCCGCTCTTTACAGCCTTTTATCCTTGTTTGGCTTCAGTTCCCTGTATTTCTTGCTGTCCTTCTACTTCCGGTGCCTTCTTCCTGCTCAGGTTGCTCTATATCTTGTAAGCTATTTTCTTTAACTTTCGGGCAGAGGGCTGGCTCTCTTGCACTTGTGTTTGCTCTCTGGTCTCTACACCTTCAGTCTTTCATCAGCTCAGTACCCGCTACTAAAATTAACCAAGAGAAGACTATTCAGTGCCAGCCATTATTGAGACTAACGCTGATTTTCTAAAGGAGGTCTAACTGAACCTACACAGTGTGTTCACATCGCCCAACATGGTGGTGTTTGGAGCAGTAAGATCACTTAGTAGGTAGAATCTTAATGTTGCTTCTAAGCACCAATCACAGACACCAAGGCTTGTGTTTTGGGCCAATCACAACCTTGTCTCTTAGCGCCAGCCGTAGCAGTCCTTCTCTGGTGCAAAGGAATTGCTCCCCATTCTGGCATAGGTAGAAGTGCTTGCAGGTTAACCAGTCCATCGAGGACTTCCCATAGGAAGCTATCTGGTATGGTTTGTTTTAAACATCATTGGCTGAGGCTGCACCTGCAGGGAGCCGAGGCAATCACCATTAGTGAACTAAAGGTGTCCGTGCATTGTTCCAGATATTTGCTTCCCACAGGTTTTATTGGGTTTAATATCTGCCCCATAAGTGTGTTTGTGTGTATGTGTGTGTTTGGGGTGGGGTGGGGTGGGGCTCTGCCAACTCTCTCATGATCTAAGAATGAGCAATTTGATGGACTACAGACACAGAAAACTTCAGTTGAGATAAAACTATCAACAAAACCTCCATTCAAGACCAATAAGAAGGGAATTGGTTGTTCCCTTCCAGAAAGTGTAGTGAGCTTGGGAGCTTGCAAGAGAATGCAGTGTCTTGCTGATTGGCAACGCCAGCAGCAAATCATGATGTGGGTTCTATTGCTTGGTTACCCCATCTTAACATCCAATGTTCATTGCTGGATTTGGTCATACTCCAGTATTATCACTTCAAATACTAGCAAGGAGGCAATAAAAACCAATGAAATTCCTGCCATAGCCATTCCAACGCAATAACACTTGGACCCTTCTGTTACTTCCAAATACACTAAAACATCAAACAATTACCTTCTTAATTTCTTAATTAGGAAGTTAATTAGGTTATTGAGTATGTACAAATCAACCAAATATACATATATTATATATAATGTATATGGAAAAATCAAGACAATAAATCTCTCTTTCTCTGACACAAACACAGGGAAAATAATAAAAACATAGTTTAAGATTAAAGTAATATATTAACATATCCATGAGTGAGACTATCAGACACATGAACCATGATGAAAAGCTCTGTTAATATTGAAAACAGCAAAGCAATTCAAGATAATTAAGTTACCTTAAAGTTAAATTAACTTAAAAATAACAAGGATATATTTTAAACATTTAAAAATAATGTGTAGTGATATGGAAAATGTAGAAAAATATTCTGAAACTATAGCTTGCATCTTAATGGTGATTAGCAAAATTTCAAATGTATTACTTTTCTCTAAATTCCACTTTGAATGTTTCTAAAAATTAACAAAGATAGTATTTAATAAAATAGTAATTGCCAAAAGCCCTTTTTGAAAGGGCTTCATTAATGCTCTTTACATTTCTGGGAATCAAACCCAAGGCCAAAACCTAGTTTTCATGCATATTTCCACAGAGCTACATCCCCAGTCCTCCGAAAGATATTTTTAAATGCAATTGAATTAATAGCAATAGTAAAATGTAAGCAAAAATGGATGATATAATGTTTACTGGCAATTGAGCGAGTAAAAATAAGACAGTCCTTTGTGTCTTATAATATATCAATTTTCCATTCCATCGTCCCATATCATGAGATTCTTAATTCAATCGAACAGAAATGTATTAACTGCTTTTTATGTGCTCATTACCATGTTAATTACTACAAAGAGTTATATGAAAGAAGACAGGACTTAAATCAACTAGCAAAGGGGAGAAATAAAATATAGCCAGAGTGAAAAATAAGAATATAAACAATGTTGTTATGGGTGCTCAAAGGGGTTTTACAGCTTTGTGCGTGGTCTCCATTTGATCTCGGTAACTCATCATTCTCTTAACTCACTTTACCCATCCATCAGTTACTAAGTAGCTTTCAACATCATACATCAATAAAAGTAAAACACAAAGCAAAGTTTTCCTATCAAATAACCTATCCTAGGACTTTAGAAAATGGAAAGCCATATAAAAAGGAAATGCTACACAGTTCTGGTCATTACTCAGCTCTTATAAAATACTGCTCTCAATGTACTGTATTCCTCTCAGGCTCACAGCTAAACATTAAAGATTTTTAAAATAAAGTAATTTAGTGATTTCAAGTTCAAGATCTCTATTGCCTCTACTGCTGAACTATATTTCCAGATTGACTCCAGGTTCTTGAGCATAACACATACAACCCACCCCCTGACACACACACACACACACACACACACACACACACACATCATAAATGAATGAATTTCTATTTGTACATCAATGTAGGAGAAAAAGTATCAAATGTAATTTCCTTCCTGGAAAGAAAATGTATTTTAGAATCTTAACATTTAGATTACCTAACTTAAATTTTGACTTATTGACTGTTACGCTTTTATTAACTGAGATCTAAGGTATACAAATATGGACAGTCTTTCGAAGAATCCCTAAGACTGTGGAAAGTGGTTTGCCAGGTCTCATTCTCAACAAGTAGTTAATTCTTTTAGTGAACTTTTAGATTAAAATCTGAATATATTGTTTCTGTCCTCCTTCCAACCCTTACCATGTCTCTCCCTGGAAAATCTCCCATTCCTCCATACTCCATCTCAAATTGATGCTCTCTTTTTATTTATTATATATACACATATATAATACATGGTGTTACAAACACACGTACACAAACATATGCACAGATACAGAAATGCGATATGTTGAGTCTGTCAACTATTTCTTGGATATATATGATTTCAGGGCTGACCACTTTGTCTTGAATAACCATTATTCCATTGGAGACACTAGTTCTCACTCTTTCAATAATCATTTGCTGCCTGTAGCTTTTTGTCTAGAAACAGGACCCCTTGTAATTTCCTTCCATATTAACATGTCCATTGATACTGTCATTTTTCAAGTCTTGTTTAGCCTGACATATTTTTGAGCTATCATAAGTGAAGCATCTCTGTTGTGTTGGCTGTGTCAAATTGACACAGGCTAGAGTTATGTGAAAAGAGGAAGCTTCAACTGAGAGAATACCTGCATAGGGTTCAGCTCTAAGGCATTTTCTTAATTAGTGAATAATGGAGAGGGTCCAGCCCTTGCGGGTGGTGCCATATTTGGGTTGGTGGTGGTCCTAGGTTCTATAAGAAAGCAGACTAAGTAATGATGTGAAAGCCAGTAAGTAGCATTCCTCCATGGCTTCTGCATTGACTTTAGCCTCCAGGTTCCTGCCCTGTTTGATTCCTGTCCTGTCTTCCTTCAGTGATGGAATACCATGTATAACAGTAAGCCCAGCAAAGCCTTTCCTCTCCAAGATGCACAATAGAACCCTACCTAAGATCCTGTCATTTCTGGGAGATGTAATCTTTCAGCAGATTCCCTTATCCTTGGCCTTTTCTTTCTGTCCCTCCTTCCACAATGTTCTCAGGTGCAGGAATTATGTTGTACTCAGAATGGGGAACTTTCATTGGCTGGGGGTAGAATTGACTACTGATGCAGCCACTGGGGAAGTTAATATAAAGCATCATTATAAAGCTAAAAATCAATCTACCATATATGACCAGCTTACCAGTCTTTGACATATTCCCTCAGGCTGACATCTTACTTTACAGGTACTTGCTCAGCAATATTCTTTATCATTCTACTTAAGTAGCTAAGAAACAACTTAGCAGTCCCTCAACAGATGAATGTATAATGAAAATGTGGGACATATGTAAAATGGAATACTATTCAGCTGTAAAGAAAAGTGAAATGTCCAATTATGGAAAATGAGACATCCTAGACCCAGAAAGACAAACGCATTCTCTCTTCAGTGATTCTCATTTTTACAGATACATTTTCTTTTTATGTGGTTTTACAACATGATATTGAAATATAAGTATTATATATGCTTCAGTGAATGATGATGATGTTTTTGTCTACCTGAATACTATAAGTTCTGCACAATCTACTTATATTTAACCTGGCTAAACATAGACATCGTTTTGCAATTATTATATGACATTTATATATATTCATGGTGAGAAAAATCAAGATCTAAATTCCAGCAAATTTCAAACATACAATAAATATATCATTAGCCATAACTGCCATATTTTCATTTGGCATGATTGAAATATTTTATATTTGTCTGACATTACTACAAACCTTGTTTTCTTTGTTCTCTGAAAACTAGTGTGTGTTCTCTTCTAATAATTATTGATTGACATATGATTGAGTTTTAAATTTTTTATTAATTTTTCTTCTCTCTTATACCACATCAGACCCCTATTCTCCATTCCCTCTGTTCCTCCCTGCTCCCCTAGTTCCTCTTTCTCCCAGATCTACCCCTCATCCCCTGACTCTCCCCAGATAGGAGCAATTCTCCTCCTAGTGTTACAGCTCCAATAGGGCATAACAAGGTGGAACAGACCCAGGCACTAGTTCCTGCATCAAGGGTGACTAGACAACCCAGCAGGAGGAAAAGGGCCCCAATGGTAGGCAAAGGGGTCAGAGACACCGCGCTAATTTTAAAATATTACTTTGTTTCATTTTTGAAAAAGTATAGCACAAGTATAGAATTCACTATGTAGCCATCTCAAATTCTTTCTTAAAGCGATACACAGTCTCACAGCAAATCACCATGTTAATTGTACTGAACTCTGTAGTTTCCTAATATAAAGTCAATAGTAACCTCTTACTGATAAATTGATTACAGATATTACTTTTTCTAGTTCTTTTATTGCTTCATCATCTTATTCTCTTCTTTAAGAGGCAGAAACTTTACAGTTCAAAGTGACTTTAGTCTCTCTTTACTTTTCTATTTAATTTCCTTTACATACACACACACACACACACACACACACACACACTCACACACATACACACACTAAGAGGGGGGAGAACTGAAACAAACATTGAGAATTTTGTATGTTTTGTGAGGGTATTTTTAGTTTCATGTTTGAAGTTTAATTTTGATTTTGAGTTGACTCTCAAGAATTCTATGTAATGAAGATACAAGTTACTTATTTGTATATGGCCATTCAGTTTTCCCAATATAATTTTTTGAATAGCTTTACATGCTTTATTGTGTTGCTTTTTCTGTTACTTATGGTGATGAGGCCTGGAGAGATGACTCAGTGGAAAAAGATGCTTGCTAAACAAGTCTGACAACTTGAGTGTCATCACCAGAACTCACATAGTGGAAGGAGAGAATAGATGTCTGAAAGAGGTCCTTTGAAATCCATGTCTGAGATGTTAAGCACACATAGTAATAATAATAATAATAATAATAATAATAATAATAATAATAATAACTAACAAAAGCAATAATAGTAAATAAGTGATAATTTTATTTGATTTATAGAAATTAAGTATTTCAAATTATTATTAATTATTATTATTATTATTATTATTATTATTATTATTATTATATCATACAATAAGTGTTTGTTTTTTAAGTTCAGTTGTTTGTATGTAAATGGATCTGTTTGAGAATCTGTTCTGTTCTATTGACATGCAGGTCTACACCAGGACAACACTATTGAATCACAACTGTTTTCTAATACACTTTCAAAATCAAAATTGTGAGGCATCCAGCATTGTTCTTGAGAGATCGGTCTGTCCAATCTAGATGACATTTTGGACTTTCATATTAATTTGTTTTCCCAATTTTTATCACAATACTGTGGGAGTTTTGACAAGGTTTATATAGAAACTGTGTTACTCAAAGGTACTGATTTGAAGTTCTCTTCTTTCCCTTTGCTTTTTTTTCTGGCTTTGTTACCAAGATGATGAAGGACTTGTTTTGGAAGGGTTCATAATGAGTTCCTGTTCATTCTCATTTAAATGCTTGCTAAAATCCAGCAGCCTAGCTCAGCTCTTTGGTTCTGGCTGATGTGACTACTGATTCCTTGTTTCTTTGTCTCTTTTCATTTATTTGGTTTGGACTCAGTCACTTTAGGTCTTTTGTTGTTGTTCATGGGAATGTAAGCATTTTGCATAGATAACATAAAGTGTTGGAATATAATTATTTACAATAAATTTTATTATAAGTTTTATTTGTGTGCCAGGTGGTGGTCTTGAATGCCTTTAATCCCAGCACTTGGGAGGCAGAATGCAGGCAGATTTCTGAGATAGAGGCCAGCCTATTCTATAAAGTGAGTTCCAGGACAGCCAGGGCTACCCACAAAAACCCTGTCTCAAAAAACAAGAAACAAAATGTGTGTTATTTTATTTGTTCTTTTAATATTTTTTTTTATTTTATTGTGTGTCTGTGTGTGGATTTCTGTGTGTAATGTAGCATCCTCAGAGCTCAGAAATAGGCATCGCATTTGTTGGAACTGCAGATACAGGGATCATGAGCTACTCAAAATGGATGCTGACAATTGAATTCAGGTCCTCAAAAAGAGTAGCAAGTGCTCTTAACCACTGTACACTTCTCTTCAACACTTCATTTATTCTTACTAGGCACTGAGGTAAGTAAGGCACGTGGTAGTTCTAGGAGGAGTCATTTTAGTCATCTATATTAACAAGAGTGCATGACAACCTTCAAGTAGTAACATGTGAATGTATATAGGGTATATTTTCTTACCTTCTATTGCTTGGATTGTGTCTTATTTACTAGGTTTATAGAAAGGAACCGATCTTCAAGTGTCAAGGTTTTAAGCGTGCAAAGATCTTTCAAAGTGTCTGTCAGGGCTAGAAGAATGAAAGCATTTTACTCTCAGTGGCACTGTGCTGGTACTGGCATCTTTTGAGAAAAAGAAAGCTTTGGCATTTCTCCTAAAATGATTATTCCATCATCATCCACATTCAGTTGGTCGGAGTCCTCCAAACAATACATTTATTCTGTTTGCCTAAGGGTCTATATAGTTTAAAATGGGAGTATTAAAAATGATGCTATATAGCACAGAGACTCCAGCCATATTCTAATTTTCCACTTCAAAGTCACAGAGCAATAGGTGACCCTGTTAATTGTTCTTTGAAGTTTATAGCTAAAATGCGGGACGTGAGGCTGAAATAGAAAGAATGGATTAATGACTCAATGTAACTGGTACTATTCGCGGTTACATACAAAGTGTGTATCGTAAATAATGCACTTTCTTTATTAGTTTTCATTACTAGTATTTGAAATTATATTGTCATATTTTCTAACTAGGCAATATTCTGTTCTTTTTTTTAAGAAGTGGTTTTTATGAGTGGTTGGTACTGTTTTAAAGGTAGTTATTTTGATATACTCATGCTTTTACTTAATGCTTACTGTTAGGTTGCACACTTGTTCTTATCTTTTCAATTTATACGACTGTAACTACTCTGTTGCCTCACCTCCCATTTCAAAGCCAAAATAGAGATTTTATTGAGTTTTGTTTCATAGGGAACAAGTTTAATATTATATTTAAGCCTGCTTTAAAGGCCAAATTAACTATCTAATTATAAGGGGCACTGGTAAGAGGGTATATCATAATGACACAATGTTATTATTTTCACAGGATATATTTGCAGTTTGTATTTAATCTTCATCACGGAAGTTAAATAAGAATCATTTAAAATAATTAGTATTGCGCTGGTTAGTTATTGTCAACTTGGCACATACTTCTGTCACTTGGGAAGAGGGAAACTCTATTTAAAGAGTCAGACTGGCTTGCGAGATATCTTCAAGGAATTTTCTTGATTTCTGATTGATGTGTAAGAACTCAAATGACTGTGTGTGGTGCTATCTATGGGAAGCTGGTCCCTGTCTGTATAATTAAACAATGTGAGCAAGACATGGGAAGCAAGCCAGTAAAATAATGTTCCTCCATTATACTAGTTAGGGATCTTTAGAGTAACAAGTCTTATAAAATGAATCTCTACTTCTTCATATAAAGGGGATTTATTAGAATGGAGTTCAGGCTGTGTCCAGTTAATCGAACAATGGATGGCTGTGGAAAGAATATCCAAGGATCCAGTAGGTCCTCAGTCAATGAGGCTGGATGTCTCAGCTTATCTTCAATATATACCATAATTCCAAAGCAGGAGGCTCTAATAACAGTGAAGGAATTGACTTGCTAGCAAGGCAAGAGCAAGCAGGCACAGAGCAAAAACTTCCTTCTTCCATATCATTACATAGGCTTCCAGAAGGTCTAGAAGGTCTAGATAAGAGACAGATCTTTCTCTTTCAAATTAAACAAAAATCCTTCATTGACATTCCCTCCACTTGGGGGCTGTAGTTAAATCCAGATGTAGTCAAGTTGACAACCAAGAAGAGTAATCACATCCATTGTTTCTGCTTCAGATCCAAGATCCAGATTTCTGACTTAAGTATCTGTCTGAGCTTTCCTTAGGTGATAAGGTGTAACTTTTAAGCTAAGTAATTCATCTCTTCCCAAATTTGGTCACTGTTTTATAAACCATGACAACTACCAACTATACACTATTAGCTCAGTTTGAATTCTTATTTTCATTTAAATTGTTTTATTGCCTTGATTATAACTAATGACTGTAGGCAATGTGATGTCTTAACAAAGGCTGATTAATGATACTAGCGATGTGATAGGTGATATATAAGTACTTGTCTTCCATGTGCAAGACACTAGGTTTGACACTAAGCACTACAAAAATATGCATCAACATTGTACACATATTTCATTTAGCACTACTTTTAGGAATTGGCTGCTGCAGACCACTTTCAGTTTTCTGCCCATAGTTTATAATAATATCCTCATTTCTAAAATGATAGTTGCAGAAACATCCATCATCACAATCATAAAGGTGCTGTTCAAGACCATAAAAATAAAGCCTTTTTCTTCTGCGTTATCATAAGGGGCATCTTTTTTAGTTGCTCCCAACAACACATACTCCTAAGTAAAACGTATTTTATCCACAATAGCACTCACTAGTTATAAGTATTAACATTTTATAGTATTAATCTTCATATCTTTCTATCACTTCAAATGATTTTTTTTTTCTTGTGAGAATACTAAAAATCTTTTTTTTCTAACCATCATTAATTATATAACATTAGGTCAAAATTTTAAGATTTCATTTATTGATTAATAGTTATTTTCCCGTTCCTGGCTTGTATAATAGATAATAGAGATTATAAAGTCTGTGTATCTGTATGTAACCTATGTATGTTTGTATGTATGTATGTAACCTATGAGACAATACCTCAGCCACTTTAGTAAGAGATTACCTACATTAAGGTGCCCTTTGCTCTTGGCAATGAGTAATTATCTTGATTAAGTTAATTGAGCTGGTAAAAGCCACTCTAACAATGAACAGCCTTGGGTCTCAGACTGAATAAAAATAAGAAAGACATATGAGTGCAAGGATTCATCATTCCTTTCCTCCTGTCTGTTGACACAATGTGACCAGCTCCTTCAAGCCACTGTTGCCTCTACTTTTCCAGTCATGATGGACTATGCTCTTTAACTATGAGATAAAACAAATCCTTTATTTCTTTGGTTGTTTTTTTTCCAGGTTATCTCATTTAAGGGAATATCCTTGAGGATTAGTCATAGTGCCACAATGGACAGAATTTCATTATTTTATATAAATGAGTAGGATTTCATTTTGTGTGAACATTTATTTATCCATTTTAACCACCTTTATTTATCCATTTATCCACAGATAGGTATTTATGTTTGTTTCATCTCAGAATTATTGCGAATATTTCAAGATCTCTAAGTATATGTATAGTGGGAAAAGCAGTTCTTGATGCTGAAAAAATTAGATGTGCACAAACAGATGAGAGTAGACACCCATCCCTCAGCATGACAAATATCAACTCAAAATGGATTTCAATTTTTAAACCTATGTTCCAGAACTTTAAATCACTGGTAAAAAATGTAGGGATATGCTCCATCAGAGGGGATAGGATATGGGGTTTTGGCTAAGACTTCAAAAGCACAGACAAGGCAACAAAATCACAAATATAAAATGGAGCCTTTCAGTAGTTAGCTCTCCCTATTGATCTGAGAAAATATGGACATGAGAGAAATGTAGGAAGGAAAGGATTTAATTTGGTTCATTCTTTTAGAGGTACTAGTGAATCATGGTGGAATATCATTACGTATTCATATCACTGCAACCAGTAAACAGAAGAAAATACTATTGAGGGTCCAGAACAATATAGATTCACCAAAGAACATACTTTCAGAGAGCAATTGCCTACTAGACCCTGACTTCACCACCTCTCATTTAAACAAGCATGTTGTGAATCCATCAAGGAATTAATGCATCCATTAGGTCAGATAAACCATGCTCTAAACTGGAACACTCACACTGATACACCTAGAAGTTTCCATTACTAATCCAGGAAATTCTGAATCTAGTTAAATGTGTCATCAAGTCTAACTATCACAGAAGGTAGGAGGGTTGCTCAGTCATAAACTAGTAATCATACAGGTATAAGGACTTGTGTTTGGCACCTCAGTAACCATATAAAAACCATGCAAGCTAAGACATCTCTGTAACTCCACTACTGAGGTACGCTGACAGGTGGTTCCCTGAAGCACACTGGCCAGTCAATGTAGCCTAATTGATTTATTTCATCAAGATACACTGAGAGTGTAATAAAAATAGGTGGAGAGTAACTCAAGCAGGTACTCAAAGATGTCCATCACATACACACACACACACACAAACATACAAAAAAAAACCATCACACACACACAAAAAAACAAAAACATTACAGGACTATGGCAGACTAAAGATGTTTTGCCCATCAAAGGAAATAATCATCAGAAGATTGAAGTAAGATACCAATTATAGAAACATTTAAAATTATGTATCTCACATGTGACTAATAACTACAATATATAAAGAACTCAATAGCAATTATAGTAATGCCTTGGTGAACACTCTGAGTCGTTATTTCCCTAAAGAAAACATGTAAATGGCCTGTAGGAATATGAAAACTCAGTTTGTAATCACAAAAGAAATCAAATCAAAACCACAGTGAGAGATAATCCCACCACAGCTAGAATGACTAAATTCATAGTAGATTAGAAATAACATATTTAGAACAGTCAACTAAAGAAACAAATAACAAGAAACCAGGATCTTATGTAGCTCAGACTGTCTTCAAATTTTCTGTGTAGCTGAGGGTGACTTGGACCTCTGATCTTCACTTACTGAGTGGTGGGATGAAAGGCATGTGCTGCCATGTCTGCCCCTGCTATGTTCACCTTCTACCAGTGGAGCTACTTCTTCAGCCTGAGAATGATAAGCTCTACACATGGTAAATTGAAGACAGTATGTGTCGCAGCCATTATGAAAAACAGTGTGGGGGTTCTGATAAATATTACAAATAGAATTGAAGTATTGTAGGAGCCAGAGAACCAGGACAAGTCAACTGCGAGATAATATCTCCTACATTTTACAGGGAAGCTGCACACAGAATATTTCGACAGTATGGTTGCCTAAAAGAGACCTAAAACATGATGTTACCAAACGACATGCTAGAATGCATGGAGGATTCTCATATTACCTCACCCCTAGAAGAAGAGCACAAAATGGTTGCTGAGCATGACAGCATGCCTTCTTTGGTGGCAATTGCCCCTGATAGGCCAGCCAATACCAAGAGGTCAGTCCTAAACACATAAGAACAACTAAACTGTCTAAGCGTGTTGTATTTATGAACACAATTAGATACAAATGTAACCATTATAGTCAAAGGGTAAGAGTCTATCAATTTGAGGAGCGGGGGAAATGGGAAGAACTGGAGGGAAGAAATGTAAATACGGCACTTACCTATGATATTCACAAAAAGTAAGTAAAATTAAGAAAAACACGATCAATTCCACTAGTAAGTGTAAATCCAAAGGAGATGAAGTCACTCTCTACATGAGACACTCACACAGCCATCATTATGACAGCACACATCTACTCTAAGCAAATACTTTTAAGAATGCTTGGTTGTGATTGAGTGATACAGGCAAACTTCAGAAGTGAGGAAGCCCAATAAAATAAGTGTTTTATACATATGATCTCTACTGTGGCAAATTGAATCTGTTTGCTAGAAATAATAGGCAATCGATAGTGTCTGTCCCAGTGATCATCTTCACATAACAAGAAAGTGAAGCTGAGTGAGATTAAGATCACTCGCAATAAGGATTTTTTCAGTCGATCTTGTCAGTGGACAGAATCTGTGTCCACATATTGCCTGTCACAGTGTTTATTATCACATTGTTCTGTCCTCCAACACATGAGTGTATTAAGTTGGGTAAAACTAAAAGTATTATCTGCTACCTATATAAATATTATATGGGATGGAGTTATGGTTCAGTGGTTAAGTGAACTAGCCAATCTTTAGACAATGTAGGGTCAAACCCAGTATCTACATGGAGGTTCACAACTCTTTGTAACTCCAGTTCCAGGAGATCTGACACCATTTTCTAACCTCCATGGGTACCATGCATGCACATGGTGCACAGATATGCATACAGGCAAAACACATATACACATAAATATTTTGAAAAAACAATCAATACAAATTAATAAAACTCAGCTACTACAATTCTTATAAAGAATACTATAGAAAATATTGTGAATTAGATATTAAGTCTTTTATCTGGATGATCAAAATATAGATTTTCTGTCTTCATAACAAATTGCTGTAGGTGTCATTAACTACAAGATAAATATAATTTTAACAATTCTCCTCCCCAAACAAAAAGTTCCATGCTCTCTAATTCAGCAATTTCATCTTGTGTATCTTTTACCTTTAATGTTGTAGTGACCATAGCTTACACAGCCATCCATATCTAGTTTGAAATTTAACACATGTATTCCATGTTTAAAACAACAAATTATGGAATTCTTTCAAGGTATCCTCACTTTTATTTTTCGTTTTCTATATTTGCCAACAATTCTCTTAGATATTGTCATGTGTCTACTCTTACTTTTCCTTTCCTAGCAGTCTCTTTGAGATAGCACAACCTTCAAAGATTAAATCATATTCCCCAACCCTTAATTTATTTTGTTTCTGTTCTGCTCATCATACAATCAAAGCCACAAATTCCCTATCTATGATGCCACTCAGTGGTGCCTGCTCACTTCTCAACCAGAAAGTGCTCAGGTATTACCGAATGACTCACCGTCAAGTCAAATCAATTCCAAATGTGCACTGACAATTTTACATTCTGAATTCTAACCCAATTTGCAGAAATGGGCACACTGTAAAGTATGCATAAATAAATAAATAAATAAATAAATAAATAAATAAATAAATAAATAAATAAATAAATACATACATACATACATACATACATACATAAATAAATACATAAATAGGTATTTACAGTAGATAAGGACATGAATTCTAGACCTGGGCTCCCTGGTTTTAATATCCAACTTTGAGAGATCAATTGTTTGAAGTTCATTCTTTAAGAACAACAACAAAAGTCATGTCTTGTCCCTCTTTACTTTTAGTTTGCGCTGTTACGATAGGTCTGTTTCCTCTGGAATTTTTTTTCTTAATTTCTGGGAGTGTAATGATTATAGAACTTCTGGTTCTAGTCTCAACAACATAAATGAATGAATGTATTAAACTCCATTGAACATGCCAAACTGTATTGAAGAAAACCAGGAGGCCTCAATCCCGCACAGAGAACTACAGGCACCTGAAGAAAGCTGGGAGAAACCCAAGTCGAAGCCCATCTAGTGATCACACTGTTGCATAATTTAATGTTTTCTGAATATCATATCACAAAGTCATAAACACTGTGCTTAAACTTAATAAACATCCACAAACTACCCAATACTGTTACAAACAAACACTCTTGTTAGATGAAAATGTAAGCTTCCTTTCAAAGAAGTCTGCAATTACCTCTCTAAAAAATGAACTTCAATAAAAAATACCTGTATTGAATGTGTTGAAGCTATATGGTTTGTATTGTAAAGTTAAATTTAACTAAGTATTATAATTAATATGATATATTGCTAAACAAAAACTCAAAATAAATCTGAAAACTAGAATACTACACTGAAACCATCGAGGTGAGTTTTATGTAGCCAATTTCTTAATGTTTTTATTTGAAATCGACTCAAATTATCAGAGTCCAAAACAACCCTGGTGCTGGTGAGATGGTTCAATAGATAAAAGTACATATTGGTTGTCTAGAGGGCATGAAATGAGTTCCCAGCACCTACATCAGACAGCTCCAACCATACATAGCCCCTTTTCAAGAGGATCATATGACCTCTTCTAGCCTCCATGGACACATTACGTACACATAATAAGCACACGCGCGCACACACACACACACACACACACACACACACACACACACACACACAAAGAGAGAGAGAGAGAGAGAGAGAGAGAGAGAGATTCACACTAATAAAAATGATTTATAAAAGAGGTCAAGTATGTATGAAGTAGAAAACATCATCAATTTCGGGACACAGAGTTCCTATAACAGAATAGAGATTTGATCCCAAATAAAATCATAATGAATAAATGTTACATTGCATCTGTGATGGAAAATATTTCCATTCTACATATTTAAAAATAATCAATGTTGTATTTCAAACAAAATGATATATGACTGAGGATGTCTAAAAGTTTCACAGAGAAGTTTGACAATCATTATAGAGTGGTGGAAATGGCCAAGAATTTGAGATGTTTGAATAAGTCTGTTCATATTTAAAAGACTGCGGTTGTGGATAGGAATCAAAGCTGTTTAACAGCTCACTGAAAGCTGAAGCAACAAATAATTAGACCTTTTCCACGAATAATTTTAGTTGTTCTATGTAGCAATCATTTATTTTAAGCAGAATCATTGTAGAAACTATTATTTTTACATATTTCAAAACAGATTCTTTTGTAGTTCCAGATTTTGATTTTAGATTTTCAATGAAAAAAAAATAGATTTTTGAGTGATAATTTCATTCATCTATGGCCAAGTATTTATGACACTTGGAATTATATACATACTAAGAAAAATATAATATATGAACTTCTTTCAATACCAGTTCTAGTTCATCCGAACAGAGTTGTGTCTGCAGGCTAACTATATCTTCAATTATTTTCATATTACATAATCAGTTTTAGGTAAACTTATACTAAATGCATCTACATTATCAAGAGAAATTGCTAATATACGTGATAAGAATGAATTTGTGAAGGAAAAAATAGAATTTGTGCTAACTCTGCTGCTACTACTGAAATTCCATGTGTGGAAGTCCTATTATGTGCTCATTGCTTTATAAATATATAATAAAATTAAATTGGTAAGTGAAAGAAATAAACACACTCTCATTAGTTTTATAGTAAAATGTTGTGACAGAAAGAACTGAGCCTACTCAAGGACCATGCTGGAACAATGGTTGCCTAACTGCTATCTGCAAGTCAGATTGGTCAGTGGTTCTAGGAATGTCCTTGAACTGATAATCATGCAGTTTTTGAGAAGCTTATGTCACCAAGAAGAGGCCACTATTAGACTTCTGGAAGAGTTAATACACTTAATTAAGAAGAAAGAGAATACCCCTCACACATTTTCAATTTTGATGGAAACGGGTTTATGGGGATAAAGGCATCCAATAGGAACTACATTTAGAAAAGTACAAAGGAAGCACCTGGGAATAAACCATTTGTAAAACAATTTCCAATCACAATCTTCATTCAAAAGACATTGGCAAAGAATCTTTAAACTGTCTCTGACCATTTATCCCTGGTGGCTCTGGGACCCAGTATCATTCAAAGTAGGATATTTTCTGTCTGATCTACCAGCAGGCAGGTAACTGAAGCCCAATATTACCATGTAGTGTCTATGGGATCTAGCTGAATTGTTCTTATCATCCACGGATTGAATTATCACACATCAAGGACTGCGCATTGTAATAATACATTTGGAGAAAGAAAATTTGTACAAATTTATTGCAGCATATTTTTTTAATTATTACCCTGAAGTATTATCAGTACTAATCAGTTATGGTAACTAGTTATCAATTCCCCTTCATCACAGGTATGTACAAACAGAATAATCGTGGTATATACTGAGATTGCTGCTATCTAAGGTTGCACATATTGACTGGGATCTTTAAACACATTCACTTTAAATATCAGAGATTATGATTAGGGTCTAAAGCAAGTTATGTTATTAATGTAGAGGTAAAATAAAATAATACACCAGTAGCTTTAAGATAATGGAAATCAGATTAAATTCCTTGTCCTTCATACTCTAAAGATTTTAACATGAACAACATGAAAAAGTAATATGTAATATAAAATTCTTGAGTTATATAGTAATATTACTTTAGATATGTACACTGAAACACTTTTTAGGCTTTTCAAAACAAAAACAAAAACACAACTGAGAGAGGTACATACCTATAGTCCCTGCTCATGGGAGGTGGAGGCAAAAGAATCAGAAATCCAATTTTGCCCTCTGCTAGGCAACTGGTCCAAGTCATGCTGGAATGTATGAGACTGTCTCAAAATAAAGAAACTACCTAAAAAACATCTTAAAGTTTTCATTTCTCAATAAAATTCATGAATGAGTAATAATCCTTGGGCATTTTAGCATCCCTATGCCATAGCAGATCTATTTCGAAAACTAGATCTATACATATGTACACATATACTTTAAAATTATATACAACATATATAGTTGGGTAAAATTTTCCATGTGTTTCTGTAGTCCATTTGAATTCATAAGCCATGCCATATGATCATATATAGTGTTCTATTTCAACTGAAGAAATTGATACTATATATTTTTAAGCTTTTGTAAAAATTTTCATGTGTATGTATGCATGGTTGTCTGTGTACAGGTGCCCTCAGAGTCCAGAAAACGGCTTCACAACTCCTGGAGCTGAAGTAACAAGCTTTCTTGACCTGCTTTACATAGGTTTTATGATGGTAATCTGGGTCCTCTGCAAGAGTAGCAAGCAGTCTTAATCACTGGGTCACTTCAGCCTCTTTTTTTATGTATTTCATGGACGTAAACAATACAAAGAAAATAGATGTTTCATGCATGTTTATAAACTAATTGATTTTTCATTTCTACTTGTAGAGTTTTCCAAACTCCAATTTTTTTTTTCTGCTGGAAATATTTTTCCCATAATTCCATGATCTTAGAGTGTATTTTAAAGAACATTGCCTGGTCAGGATGAATAAGATTATAAAGGATTATAAAGAGTCTGTGTAAAGGAAGAGGATAAGCTGCTGTTGTTTATTTAGATTTGGAAATGTTTTGTGTGTGTGTGTGTGTGTGTGTGTGTGTGTGTGTGTGTGTGTGTAAATATTCAGTATGGGTTAGGAAGTCTCAGACTCATTATGGTTAAGTCATGTGAGGACATCATCCTAGTGAAATGCAAATGTCCCATTTGTTTGGCTGTCCTGTGACTGGCACATCTGTGTGTATGTGGGACATTATGAGGAAGGAGGCCAAAAGAAAATTGTCCTGATGCACCTGTCCATTAGTGAGTCGTCATGCCTGGCACACACTTTTTGGCTCCATCTGGTAATAATCTTATGCTCTGAAGCATGCGGAGTCATGGGCCTTTTAATTTTTATCTCGGGTAGTATAATTGCAGATGCTATTCTTATTCAAAAATGGGCTACATTTTGCCTACAGCCAAAGCATCTAGCTTCCACTAATGTTAATGTGAGGGCAGCCATAAGAGGAAGCAAAGAGAATTCAGCTAGTACCTCTAATTGTCTTATGAATCTTAATAAGCCTGTTTAGCTTAATAATACTCAATCTGGGAGGGTTTCATAGGTTATTTGTTCATTTTCTGTAGAAGGCATTTTCTTGGACCCTTTCAGAAAGGGCTGGTTTTGTTACAAAGCAGATTCTTTGCTTTCTATAACCCAGAAGTGTAACATTGAGTCATGGTTTTTATACACATAAAAGGATTCTGAACAAGAAAAGCTTGAGAATATTAGTAATGGCATTTCAGCAGATACAGAAAATGTATGCCCCCAAAGAATGAAAGCTTCAGAGAGTTTATGCAGTGCCTTTTCACACAAAGACAAGTGCAATTTGTACAGAATAGAAAGAATCATAGCTAATTAGACTGGCTTTAATTAGGTTTGTGCTAAATTCAATACTTTATGGAACCATCAGGACTGAACAGCAATGAGAATCAATTTGAAAAATATACAGAGAAATCGACTACAGAGGACTAAAAGAGACAAATAGAGGCTGCATCCCAGATATTAAGTAATCAGCATAAAGTAACATCGAGACACACACTTTTAAAGAAAATAAGGGGGAAATTTGCATTCGTTATTTAAAATTGCTAATTCTCAATCACTCCATTTTTAATTTTTAAATTATAGCCATGACCAAGCTTATTCCCTCTTGAAAAAACCATATAAAAACATGCCTACCTCAAGAACAGAGCTTCTGTTTCATTTACATATATGACATATTGGTAATGATGATAAAACCTGGCTACTGGTAACCCTTGATCATGGTGCAAGTGAATAAGGATACCTAATGCAGACCTCCCAGACAGCAGGGATATGATTAGAGAACAGAAAGAAGATATGAAAATGAACGCACACATAGATAACCAGGTGATCTGCTTTAAAATTGGTACCAGACAGACTTACTTGAGGTACTGATTAGGATATCCCATGTTGCTCTCTAATGAGTAATTAGGACTTTTTGCCATTATATATTTTGGGAAAATATTCTCTAATTGTCTGTTGTGTTCTGCTTCTAATGAGTAAGTGATTGGCATTAAGCTGTAGTGCTGGGTATTGGTGCCTTCATAACGTTTATTTTTGTATTGTTCAGTATACATATTTCTAATAGGAACTCTTTACTTGTTGTGTGCCTCTGTGAAACTTTGTGTACTACATGCATGCATACAACAGACCGGTAGGGAGGCAATGCAGTGTCCGACCCCTGAAACTGGAGTTCCAAGAGTCCATCGTGATCTTGGATCCAAGCCTAGGACTTCTGCAAGACTAAAAAGGGCTCTTACCTGCTGAGCTAACTGTCAAAAAACTCAAAGATTATTTTGAGTCCAGTCTTCTCTTTCTCAAGCCTCTGACAGAAAGACCTTATAGAATTTACTTTAATCTTTCAGTTTTTTTTTTCCATCAGTTTTTTAAAGCACGCCAGGAAAGATACTGTATATATTAAAGAGATAGGGGTGTCTATAAGCCAATGAGTCTACAATACATTTGAATATATATATATATATATTCATGGTCATATAGATATGGATGTGGAATGCTAAGGGGATAGCCGTGGTACTTAGTGAGGTACAGTCTAAAGAATTCATTGAATTATTAAAGATAAAGTTCAGTGTTTCCATGAAGAGAGAAGCAAATGCCACTACAAAATATGTTAATATTTAAAATTCCTAATTTGCTAAACATACTTAGCTCATACAAGACATACACACTGCTACACTGTACTTATAATACTTAATTTAATCCAAACTATTCTAATGCTTAGGTAGAATTTTACATGTGTCAAAATGTATCAAATGTCTCATTTTACATACCTGAAATATGTTGTTTGTGAATTATATGACACGAAAGCTACTAAAATGTCCATGCTGCCCTTGCTTATTCAGCTACATTGTTTTTATACGATATCTTCATTTTCTCTTTTGTCATCTTATGCATGTATGGCTGTGATCACATTCAATTCATAGAGTGATTCTTGGGTGAGTGACATATTAGCCATCATGCGTTTTCCGGAGATGCAATACATAGTTAGCTATTAAAATGTTCTTATTTTCTTTGTAGACAAAATGTTATGTAATTGTAAATACACTGCTAGAGTAGAGTCTCTGGGTCTCAGTTTTGAAACTGTTACTCCATTCATCAGCATATAGATGTTAAATGAGTTTACTGCTATGGTGAATGAGATGGCATTTGTGGATAAATGTGAACGGATTACTGAGTGAGATAGAGGGTGTGGGTGAGTTTAAAAGTGAAAGTTTTAACTTAAAATAGACAGCAAATTGTACATGCCTTTTAGCCCCAAAAAGCAAAATTAAGAAGAGTGTAAATTTAAGATCATCCTTGGTTATATAGAAGGATTCTTAAATTAATAAATGGATCTGCTTTCCTCAGGGATGTAGCCTGGCACTGGCCTAAGAATCCAGAACTATACACTATAGAGCTTCTATCTTGCTTCATGATCTTGTGGCGACATCATGTCCATTTCTTGCTGTTTGCCATAAACACAAATTTCACACCAAATTTAGAGCATTGTGCTATGAAGTATCAGTTACATACTCAATCATAACACTGTATATTACAGTCATATATGCATACTTAATTTATAACTACATCTGCCATTAACAAAAAAAAATAAGACTGAAAGAAAGAGGCTCCACTTTTCACTTAAAAAAAATTGATGTTCTTTGGAAAATCTGAAGAAACAAATCCACAAAAAAAATGTGTCTATTTCCCAGAAAATTGTATAGAAGAGCAATTTCTCAAGTGAGTCTCAAGTTCTTAGGCTAAGGTCCAAAAAAGTATAGGTTTGAGAACATGCACATGCTTGCTTTCAGAAATACCTCACCCATTGTTTTCCTCAGTACTAATAAGAAAAGGGTCTGGAACGGCTTCTCAGAGGCAAGGCTTTCTAATCTTGACCATGTATTGGTAAGGAAGCCGTAATGAGATTCTCTCATCCATTATTGGAGTGTGGACATCAGGGAGGACAATAAGGATAGATATTTGCTGCAGCTCCATTACCATCTGTTGACTCACTTATATATTGAAACACCAGGACTTCTATTTGCCTCCAGCTACCTAATAAAAAGGCAAAGCTAATCTCCTCCTTATTTCCCAGTGTGAGCTCTGATTCGCCGACTTTAAAATAAACGATGATTTATCTGAAGGTTATGAAATTGGTGTGAAGAGAAAAACTGAATCTGAGGCTCAACTTTATTAGTCATTGAACCTACCTCCTGGGGTCACTTCTGGCTTTGTTTCAAGAATTTCTCCCTCACACTACCTCAGTCGCAAGAGAATGAAAAACACAGAGAAGTATTGGATTAATTTTCCATGTGAACATTGGCTCCTCCCTCCCTTTCAGGATTTTAGCCTCTTTGTCCTTTAGCCTCTTAAGAATTAAATTGTCCTTAGTATTTCTCTCACTAAGTAATGTATTTCTCTCTCAGTTTAATATAGACCAAGAACATGGAAATAATTTTCTTCACTGTTGGGCTGAATCTGCGTCTCTCCCAAATCTCCAGAAGGGTGGCATTTTGGCATCTTGGCACTCAACTCTCCTTAGGCAGAAGGCAGAGAAGCTTAATAAATTCTACAACGTTCTCAAACACATGAAAATATATAAATACACGAATGTTGTGACTTTTCCAAATGATTCTTCCCTTATCAGATGTTGGGATCAAGAACTGCTGAGTAGGCAGGTAGAAAACACTCAAGAAGAAGCTATTATACTTAATCTGCTAAGTGGGTATGATATGCCGCTGGCCCCTAATGACTTTTCATTATACTCAAACATTAGTGACTCTCTCAGCCCTCATCAGAGAAGCTTCTTTTTGCCATAGGTAGCAGTTAACAGAGATTTCCACAACTGGTCAAGGTGAAATGACTGCAGAATGCCCATTCCTAAATAAGAAATATACAGCACATATATAGATAGCATATACATAGCAATATATAGATCTCCATCCTCCCAAGGCTCAGGGATCACTACGGGAGTGAGGATACAAAGAGCTCAAGAGCCAGAGGTATTAGATGGCTACCAGAAACCTGTTTTCTGGACACAGCAGGCCAGTTGCACATTTGCACTCACAATTGTGAGAATATGCAGAAGACCTGTACAAACTCAAGATTTATCTATTTAAACAACAAAAATAAAATAAATTACATATGCATGTTTAATAATGCTGTTATTAATAATTGTATTAGTAGTATTAATAATACGGCGACAAAAAAATGATCACTGATCATTGCAGCCTACAGCACATCCCTTATAGGTGAATTCTTTCCTCTGTCGATCACATATCACACAGTAACTTCAAACAATGATTGCACTCTTTATTTTTTTGTAACTTTTTAAAAAATGGGTTACAAAAAATTTAACAGGCATGAACTAGCAAGGATTAGTTTTATTCCCAAGGTCATTCTTGTTCCCTGATCTCACTCAGAAATTGACACCTTCATTCTTCCTATATGGATCTCTGATAAAAACATGGAGCCTTCTGAATAATAAGACTGAGCAACAGCTAAACAATTGCATCTTAGAGGTACAGTATCTCTACTGTTATATCCATTTCCCTTTTCGTTTCTAGTCAATGTCTTTTCCCTTCCTTTTATAGTATTACAACTACACAGTATCAACAGAATCTATGTGCTGATTAGGTTTTAGTTTTGTTTATTCTTATTCTTTTTTTTTTTAATTGTCAAGTTGACCCAAATGACAGCCATTAATGAGGAAGAAACATAAATTGAGAAAATGACATCATAAAATTGGGCTGGAAAGACAGCCTAGTTGTTAAGAGCACTTCCTGCTTTTGACCAGAGGACCTGCGTTCAATTCCCAGCACCTACATGACATCTTCTAACTGTCTGCAACTTCAATACCAGGGGATCTGACACTATCACACAGACATATATGCAAGCAAAACACCAAAGCATGAAAGAAATAAATATTTAAAAAAAGAATAAATGATTGGACTTTGTGCAAAGCTATGGGACATTTCCTTGATTATTTATTTATGTGAGAGGGCCCAACACAGTGTGGGTTTTTCAGCCCCTGGGCAGATGGTGTTGGTTTGTACAGAAACACAAGGTGAGCAAGTCATGTGGAACAAGCAGGGAAGCTGTGTTCCTTCATTGTCTCTGCTTCAGTTTCTGTGTTCATGTTCCTGCTCTGCATCAGTATGTGTTCTGACTTCCCTTCATGATGAACTATAAGTTGTAAGATGAAAATAACCCTTTCCACACCAAGTTGTTTTGGTGAATGTCTTTGTTACGGGTTCTCTCACTGTGATAAAACACCACAATAAAAAAGCTACTTGGGAGAGGAAAGGATTGATTTCACTTCCAATTGCACATAAGGGTGCATCACTGAGGGAAATCAAGGCTGAACTCAAGGCAGACCAAAAGTCTGGAGGCAGGAACTCAAGCAGGAGCCATAGAATAATGGCTTTTACTAACCTACTCCTCTTGGCTTGCTCAGGACTACTAGCCCAGGGTGTCCCTGTCACTACCTTCTGTGGACCAGACTCTTACACAGTAATCGAAATGCACCATACTGAGACAGAGGCCAATGTAGTGGAGGCATTTTCTCAACTGAGTCTTTCTCTTCCAAAATGATCATAGCTTCTGTTAATTTGACAAAAACCACCCAGTATAGTCAGTGCTTTAACACTGCAATAGCAACAAAGCTGATGCAGAGTAATTTAAAATTCATTACAAAAATGACATAAACAAATTCTTGAAATGTTACATAATTCCTTTGTGCAAGAATCAAATTATTTCTCAGAAGTAATTGAATAAGGAGTAATTGAATAAGATGTAATTGAATAAGAGTTGAGGTAAATTATTCTATGAATATTTTCATCTTTGACACCTTTTTACATTACTTTCAGTACACATGACATAAAAATTCTTCATATGCTTTACATTCATTATTGGTTTTATATTGGAAAACTCAAAGTATCTAAAAAGATTCTGGCAGTCAATTGAAATATAAAAAATAAAATCCTTATTTCATAGTAAAATTGCTTATTATTTATCATAGGATAAGCCTGAAACTTAAATGATAATTGTCTGTTGCTTTATAGAAAAAAAAGCTAATTCATTTGAAATAAAAACATTTTAGAATGTTTAGAATGATTTTATATATATAGATTTGGGTTTGATATATATATTTATTTATATATATATTTGATATATATATATATATCAAACCCAAATCTAACATTAAAGGAACCTTCTTAATATATGAAAAATATTCTTTAAATCTGAGCTTCAACACACTTTCAGATTTTTTTATAACAAACATGAAGCTTACCATTAATGCTTGACACATTTCACTGCTTTATAATCATCTGTTTGCATATCTATCCTTTATGCTTCTCTTTTGTAATTCAATAACAGAAATATCCTTGTTTTATATCTTAGGTACAAATGCCAGGTTGAATTCAGACCTCTGAATTCAGGCCACTGCTCCACAAATGTCTATCACAACAGGAGATGAAAGAAGATATTTTTGTAATAGGAAATATTTGAAGGAAATGTATGTTTATGTGTTACATATATGAAAGATCCTAAAAAATCCAATAATTCAATATATAACAAACAATGTATTCATTTTCTTATGTCATGAGAGATATATGTAAGGAAAGCAATATTGAGCAAGGAAGAAACAGACCTAGTATTCAGCTGAATGGGAGTGAATTGTGTGTGCTGTCATTACTGTTTTTTCAAGCATTAATTTAAACATTTCATTCAAAAATAAATTCGACTTCTTCAAAGTCAGTCTTGTAATGCTTCAGAGAAGTAAGGATAAAATCCATACATTCATGATTACACTGATAAAAGAAGAGCCTTGGTTATCTCACTTTACAATTACTTTGAACATTAGGCTTCATTTTCTGGAGATTGTAAGATTATGATAAACTATGGATGGTAAGGATTTTTCCCCGCTTCAGAGGTTTCCTCCAGAAGCAAACATTACTAAGTTTTAATGTTCCAGAAAGCTTCAATTCCAGGGACTCCAAGTCCTTTGATATTTTCTGTCATCCAGATTTAGTGTTGGCTGAGGAAGGGACTAGTCACCTCACACATGTATCTCCCAGTAGTTGACTGTTCTGATAAATACTTTGATCAGATATGAATGGTAGCTATGAAGGAGTCCTATAAATATGTACAAATCGTGACTTTAGAATGCTCTTTGAATTTTTAAAAACTAGCATTTGCCTTGTATTCTATTATAAGGTAAAGTGAAGTTGGTTCATTTGAATAAAACATTGGTAAGCTATGAGCAGGATGAGGTAGTGTGGATGGAGAACAGTTCTTCAGGAGTGGTGAGGTGTCCTTAAATGTTTTTACCCATGTTGGAGAGGGAATTTGGATGACATTTTATGTTTTCTGCTTGACACAATGGTATTCAGTATTAATGTGGTAGAAAGAGGGTTGCTGTACTTCTCAGATATCTAAGTGACTCCTACTCCATTTTGTTTGAATAGAGGACTCCGATTTGAAACGCAAATGTAATATGCCTTAAAGCAAGCCATTTGCATTTCTAGAGTATGAAAACTGCAGCACAGTTCTGCTTTTGGCAGAAGACTTGAGCAAATAAGAGTGGGCAATGCTATTTTTACAAAGTCTTTAACGGCCTTTCTATACTTTTTATTAAATGGAAGAGAATAGGCACCTTGAATAAAAGAAAACATAATTGAAGATGGGAAAATGATTTCAGTAAAAACGATGTATGCAGAAAAGCAAATAAGTACACACAAAGCCATACAGAGTCTCCCAACTTATAGCGGATGGTGCTCAGGAACATAGACTTTCTGAATTTTCAAAAATGCAGTTAGTTTCTTTTAGAAATGTTATAAGGACATGCATCCGATTGGTCATTTTGATGACTTAAAATTAAGTTTTGCTCTGGAAACAGGGTTATTCTGGGACTTGAGGGGAACTACACAATATAAATCTGAAGCTTTTTATAATACCAGTAAAATAAAATATCACCAAAATGATGGAGGGATAAGTAGTAGGCCATATCAAACAAGAGGGGAGAAAACTGAGGTTTTTATGGCCAGAGCTTCAATAATTTGAACAGAAACTACAACAACAAAAATGTCATGGTATTAGATGATAAACCAGTTTAAAACAAAAATCCACAAATTCTTGAAGTTTCAATAAGACATTTACTGTGCAATAAAGAACAGTGTTTGTGTGTAGAATTTCAAACAATTATATACAAAACAAATTTCTTTTGAGCACAGATAGCAAGAGATCAAGGCAGATATTCCAATTAAGTCTAGTCTGGAGATCTGGTGAGTTTATTGGGTGTGCTGAGTGGAAGACAAGTTACTTACAGGGGCATGCATGATGCTTCAGGGCAGCTGCAACACTGCCTGCCCTAGCATGGGTGATGGCTCACACAGGTGACTCTCCTGGGCTCCCTGGAGGACTTTCAGTCAGCTCTGTAGGTTGAAGAGTCTCCTCTATTTGACATTTTTTTAATGCTCATGTAAACATGAGGAGGGGGCTGTGAATTTCAAGTTATTTTCTTCAAGAATAATGTAGGTTTTCCTTATTTAGGGAGTCTTAATTAGTGTCCCCCCAGAAGTGCTGGTTTTGGTTCTGGGAAAATTGTTGTATAGCATCAAAAAAATGGATAAGGCTACTTCTTAGCTACTGTCTTTGTCACTATGACAAAATGCCTGAGGAAAGCAGAAGGGAAGGTTTGTCTTGGCTAAGGGTTTAAGGCAGGTACATTGTATCTCGGTGGGAAGGCATGATCTCAGATCCGTGAGGCATCTCCCAGGTCATGTTGTATCTGCAGTTAGGAAGGAGAGAGCAATTAATGTGCTCATTTCAGTTTCTCCTTTGTATTCAGTCTAGGACCACAGACCAAGGGATGGAGAGACCAACATTCAAAGTAGGTCTCCCACACTCTGTTCAAACTCTCTCAGAAATTCCTCACAGGCTTACTCAATGTTCTCTCTCCTAATTGATTTCTGTTGCAGTCAAGATGACAATGAAGCCTGATCATCACATTGATCATTACCTTAGCCTGACCCTGCACATTCTTATACAGAAAGACAACGTCAGCTGGCAACACAAGTTAATGTCAGCAGTCATGTCTATTGATTGTATGTGACCTTCAAATGCTTTGATGAAATGAAGCATAATTATCTCTGTGAGTTTTCTCCATAAATCCCAAATAACTACAAGAAAATGTCAGGTCAATTCCTCTAAAGGAATGTTCCATGAAGAATAAAGACTGACATTTGTCAATATTCTCAATGTCAATAAAATCAAGGCAAACCTGAGAATCTATGTTAGTGCAGTCAGAGTTATAGAACATGGTAACTAGAAGCGACCCTAACCTAACCCTTTTATCAAAACATGTATAATGCTGTGGAGAACTAATATAATAAAAGAAGACAAAAATGTCAGCAAAGCATGAAAACTCTCATTAGAGAAGCCAGAAGGCAGAAGAATCCACGTAGATGGTTAAAAATCACTACACAACAGGACATACCCTAGTGGATATCCCCATACTCAAGGTGTGGATATTGGCAGCACTAAACGCACTCCATGAAATTAAATATTCAAATAATTAAATGAGGACATAACATTGGGCAGGAGATATGATGGGAGCCCTGGATGAGCTGGAGGAGGGGCAGGTTGATATAATCAAGGCATATTGTATACATGTGTGAGAAATTCAAGAAATAAATACAATTACTTATTTATTTTGCAAACTATCATCCCAAGCTATATGAAAATGAGGGGATAAATCATTTTTGAGGAGTTTAGTTCTAAAAATGCTAAGAAAAGGAGTTATTAGAGAAAGGTGGGGGGAGGAATTAGGAGCAATGAAGAGAGAAAAAGGGAAGGAGTTATTAGAGAAAGGTGGGGTTAGGAGTAGGAGCAATGAAGAGAGAAAAAGTGAGAGAGTTTAAATGTTAATTTTGTTTTTCTTTTGGTTTTTCAAGACAAGGTTTCCGTGTTGTTACTCTGGATGTCCTGGAACTTAATCTGTAGACCAGGCTGACCTTGAACTGACAGAGATCCACCTGCCTCTGCCTCCCGAGTGCTGGGATTAAAGCCATGCACCACTAATACCTGGTGAGAATGTAAATTTTAAGTGCACATTATTTTTTGCCACTTTGAGCTGTTTTAACCTTTCTACTTACTTCCTGGTAAACATAAGAGCAATTCCTTATTTCTTTTGGAAAGTCATCAGAGAGTTACTTAAATTGATTCTTCGTTAATCAAAAAGTATTATGCCCTAAATATTTTGCCAGAAAACGTTCCTGTGCAGACATATGAATTATTACATAATATTCCTTTAATTCACACAAAGATTTAGCAATGTTTTCTTATGTCATGGATGGCTTGTAACTCTCCATTTTATCCTAGGGAACTCCACAAAGGCTTAGTGGCAGAAAAATAAAATTCCATTTGACAATATTGGATGTATGGCAGAACAAAACATACCTGTGTTTTGAATTTTGTGGACAAAATATGAAAATTAAGCCTAGGAAAAGGATACGTTTTGTTCTACCATACATCTTTACCTCCCACTTACCTTTGAAAATACATATTGTGAAACATGCAGCTTACCTTCTTCCTTTCCCCTTATTTGTAGGAATTTCTCTTGACATACTTTTAAATGGGTGAAAATATAAAAATGAGAACAAATATAACACATTGAAATGTCTCATCTGTGCATTTTTATAATAACTGAACATCCTTTCAAAGCTCACAGATTCTAGTAAATCAGCTTGATTTCATTGTATCATTGATATCATTGATATATTTGCTCCTAACTCATCCTGTTAAAGTAACATTCGGTTGCTTAATATGAGTCCACCGTTGAGTTTTCCAATAATCTTTATTAATCACAAACCATGTCAAATCTCAGGGAATTCAATACCCGGGCAGCTAGGCAGAGACTTCATCTTTTTTCCCCAATCCTTTCCTTGCCTCTTCTGCCTTAGCCTTTTTAACTTTTCCCCCACCCTTTCTCCACTTCCAGGCCTTCATTCCAACACAATGGTACTAGGCTGGGGGTGATCAGAGTCTTTGCTCTTGATCTGCTCCTGACCTGATCCTGACTGGTCACCTTCAACTGTAACAGTTAGTTCTATCTGTGAAGATCTCAGCAGGGCTAGCACAAGGGTGTGACTAGGTATGAAGCAAGGCCTGCAAGGCATCTGGCTTCCCAACTACAAGCCATCAAAGCCCTTTTACAAACCAAAATAGCACACAAGAGTAAAATATCCCACAACATCATCCCACATCCAAACATCCCTGTTGACGTGAGTTATAAATAGCTTTGATTTTTAGGGATTGTTGATAGAGAGATTAAGATTCGGTGTAGATGTTCATTATAGGCAGTATTAACTCTTCTCTCATTCCTTTTCCTCATTGTATAAAACTTATTCTAGACCCTATTGATAATCCAGAAAAACTATCAGACCTTAAGTAATGTGAGTGTCAATTTAAGAGTCATATATTGACGAAATATTTTCACCCTTTAAGTTTCATTTTTTCCACAGAGGTGACAAGAAACTGTGTTTCCAAGGACTGTGTCAAGTTTGTAAAAATCCACGAGACATTAAAGCATTCACATCTTACTTTGTCTAATTTTTGCATTGATACATAATTCACTTCAAAAATTACAAGGGAAAAATTATTAACAAAATGATTCCATATAAGCATTGAAGTGCATAGAGAGCTGAGCATAGGCACTTAACTGTAACTCTAACACTGATCAGGCTGAGGCAGGAAGGGTATGAAGTCAAGGCTACAAGGCCCGGGGGGGGGGGGGGGGGCAGGGAGAAGGAATGATGTCATACAGGTCAGAATAGAGTTGTGTGGAATTCCACAATACTGAAGGGGATATAAAAGTTCTGTTAAATGATACTTCCCAATCAAAACAATTCTTTCAAAATGAAATAGTTTGTAAGACTTTAATAAATAAACAAATGGTAGTAAAATAACTTTCATGGTATCCTGTGAGAAATGCTGGAGAAGATTGTTAAGATTGAAGTGAAATACCAGTATCAAAAAAAAATGTAAGTCAAGAAACCAGCTGATGCTGAGATTATAAGAATGGTATGTGAAATATGACAGCTTTTAATATAACAGATAAACAAAATCACTACAACAACAAGCTGAAAAGAATATAGAAATATATTACTATAAAATTTCAAAAGCTGGGCGGGGGTACAATTCAAATATAGTTTTCTTATTGCTATCTTTTCTCTCTTATTTTTGTGGTGACTTCAATTTAAAAAAAAAAACGATAGAAGATATCCCATATGAATAGCAGTCTAAAAGAAAGCAAGACTAACTGCACAAATATCACATAAAATATACATTAAAAACAGACAAGAGATGAATAATGCCTTTATTCCATGTAAGTTTAACTTAGCAAGAGGAAATAGGAATTCTACATCCTTCACTAATGCATACGATTTTGGGCACGTTAGTAGTCCTGAAGGAAGAGGTACATTCTCATGTGATACTAATAGAAAGCCTTAGCACCTCACATTCAAAAACAGAAATTCATAAGAAATTAGCAAAGGAAAAGCAGGGGCCAGTGAATCCTTCACTTACTGGTTTTACGGGAAATATTTAGAGCCTTCTTTGTAAGAGATGCTAAGAGACATCTGTACCATTAACACACAGAACACTTACTAGGATAGATCATTTATATGCCACAAAACAAATATCAACATGTTTTAAAAGACGAACTCATACCTAGGCACTTGTCCAAAAAACAAAGCAATAAAATTACAAACCAACTAGAAAAGAAACATTGGAAACAAATATTCAGAGATGTGAATATAGCTTCGGGAGAGCTTCAGCAGAGTCAATCCCCAGTGCTCCCCCTCCTCTTAAAAAAATAAAGAAAAAGGAAGGAAAAAAAGGAAAATGTAGATGAAAATTAAAGCACGCAGTTATGGATGTCGACTGATCAAACAGTAAATCAAGATGAAAATCTTAAAAAGAACTTACAGCAAAATGGGAACAATGTAACAAAAATTGATAGGGTTTGCAGACAGCTGCACTAAAAAGTCAGTTAGCACACACAGCATAAAATCAGAAATAACTCAAATAAAATGAAAATTTATTAGTGCTTCCCAAGGAACTAGAAAATGAGAACAAACTCCACATTGGACATGAGAAGAGGTAATAACACTCTGAAATGGAGAAAAAAAAACAGAACAATAAACAATGGAACACAGAGATCATTGCTTGAAAAGATAAAGGGAGGTAGACTTTAACTAGAGAGTGGGATGCTCAGAAATAGGAGGTGATTACTAAGGCGTTGCAGGGCCTGTACAGAACCAAAGGGCATCACAGTATGAACAAACAAAAGAACAAATTCGGTACTTTAGGAATGGGTGATCTGGAGTCCCAGATACATACACCTTACAAGAAAAGTGCCACAATGAGTCAGAAAACGTGAACTGAGTTGTAACAAGCAAGGATTCTGAATTAGTAATAATGTGACCCACCAAGGAGAAGCCGGGACCTGACGGTTTCACACTCGATTCTGAGAAACATTTAACAATGAGCAGATGAAGATGATTGAAGGTGATAATGAACTAAGAAACGTGTGAGGTGACCTAATGTTTGTTAAAGTGCTTCCTGAATATCAAACAGGCTGAAGGACCTGTTTCTGTTTGAACAAGGTGGATATCTAGAATGAGGCAGCAAATCATGGCTAATATTTGATATCTGGGCTGTAAATACAAAATAGATCACAACAGAAGTCTGGGGAACCCCAAAGTGAGCAGTGCAAACAGATAGATTATTTTATTTTATTTTTTTTAGCACAATGCTACTTGGTATGATTCTGTATAAATATGACCATGAGGTCAAAAGCGTAAACACTTTACCTTTGCTAGCCTGCCTACGTATGCGTCTGTAGGCCTGTGTCTATCTACTTTTGGCCTTTTGTGCTGGTCTATACGTGTGTCTGTTTGTGCCCATGTGCTGTCCCTGTGTGCCATCGTGTGCCTGGCCGCTTGCTTGCAACTGTTTGCCTAGTACCTGAGTGTTGGTAAATAAAGCTTGTTTTAGGGGCTCCTCACAAAGTCTTCAACCTCTAGGCCTCCTGTGAACCTTCTCTTTGCCTGGCATCAGTACATGGATTTCACAGAACAAACAAAGAAACAGAAAAACCACAAAACAACAGAAACCTCTCAAGGGTATATTCTCAAAGTGGTTCTCACTGCCCAGAGGAAACTTTCCAAACTATACAACTGCCTGAAGCTCCTGCACAGAGCTCTAGATAGAGCTCCTGTGATTCCTCATTCACACTGGGGCGAGCTTTGCCCTGAGGCAGCTGCCTTTGAGTTGCCCATGCTCCCCTGAGTACCTCTTACCATACTCCCAAAATGGTCTCCAATGAACACACAGGCTTGCCAATCTGGCCCTTAGTGGAATCAATCCTTTGGCTTGAAAACAGTTCCCTGTCTGGCATAAGATGATCTTTAACACAAGTAAGGTTACAAGGAGTTTTAAGAAAGAACATTGCTATTCTGCTGACATAACTTTGTTCCAAAATGTTGAAGGTTTGTACATTATCTTGCAAAGGCTGTGCTTAGCATAACATTAGATTTTGAGAAAAGCAAAAGATGCACTATCTGCCTGTTAGTTTAACTATCTCACATCCACACTTTAAGAGAAATAAAGACCCACTGAAATTTTAACAAGCTCACAGCATCTCCTATGAAAGTAATTAGAAATGCAGAAGCAGACTATGTTGCTCTTTCATTGACTTTGTTTTGTTCCAGAGTTTTGCTTTGCAGCACAGGCTTCTCTCAAACTTTCAACTCCCTTGCTTCAACTTCACTGGAGTTGAAATTACATTGTGTACAACCAATCCTGGCCAGTGGCTTCTCTATGAATAAATATGTCATACTTAAATGTTACAATCTCTCCCACTTTCTTACCTTTCTGTCATGTAAATTGTGATATACTTTAGATTTCAGTGAAATTTAATTGTGTGTGTGTAAATATATGTGTGTGTGTATGACTGTGTTCATGTGTGTGTGTGTGTGTATGTGCGTGTGTGTGTGTATGTGCGTGTGTGTGTGTTTGTCTGTGTGTGTTTACACATGAGTACCAGTGCCCGGGGAAGACAGAGGTGACAGATGTTCCTGAGCTGGAATTGTGAATTGCTGTGAGGTGCATGATGTGGATGCTGGACATTGAACTCAGGTCCTTTTCTTTTTTCCTTTCATTTTTTTTTAATTGAAGAAAAAGTCTTCTCTCATACAATACATCCGGTCCACAGTTTGCCTCCCTTCATTCTTCCAAGTTCATTCCTTCCCCTAGGTGTACTCATCTTCTATTTCCCTTCAGCAAAGAAGAGGTCTCCAAAATATATAAACTAAACAGGACACAAGACACAATAAGACAAAGCATGATTGTTCTTTACTTAACAGCTAATATTCATTTATTAGTGTATAAATATTGTGTTTGTCTTTCTGGGTCTGTGTTACCTCACTCAGTCTGAATGTTTTTTCCCTTGTTCCTTCCATTTGCCTGCAAATTTCATGATGTCCATTTTTAACAGCCAAGTAATGTTCCATTGTGTACATATGCCACATTTTCTTTATCTATTTTAGTTGAGGAACATCTATGTTGTTTCCAGTTTCTGGCTATTATGGAAGAAGCTACTATGAATACAATTAAGCAAGGGTTCTTGAGGTAGGATTGGGGTGTCTTTGGATATGTGCCCAAAAGTCAGCTTGGAGGCCATTGATTCCTAATTATTTGAGGAACTGCCGTATTGATTTCCGAAATGGCTGTACAACTTTGTACTTGTACCAGCAACAGAGTGTTCCCTTTGCTCCAAATCCTTGACAGCATGAGCTATTACTTGTGTTATTAATCTTACCCATTCTGGCAGGTGTAAAATGGAATCTCAGAGTAGTTTTGATTTGCATTTCTCTAATGGCTAAGGATGTTGAATATTTCTATCAGTGTTTTTTTGGCCACGAGATTCTTTTATTGATAACTCTCTGTTTAGATCTGTACCCATTTCAAAATTGGGTTATTTGATTTGATGATGTCTAATTTCTTGAGTTCTTTATATATTTTGGAAGTTAGCTGTCTCACAGAGCCAGAGAGATGAAGTAACAAGGAGGGCTCTAGAAGGGATGCATGCACCTCCCTGGGAGAGGGGAAATAGAACAGATTTTGTGGGAGGAATGGGGTCAGGTGAGAATGGGAAGAGGAGAGATCAGTTGAAAGGGAGAGGGGAGAAAGAATATATGGAGAGATGACAGGAATTGGAAGGCATCTCAGAGGAGATGTGGAAACCTAGTGCAATGGAAACTTCCTTGAATTTACAAGGATGACAATAATCAGTCCCCTTAGTAATGAAGGATATGGAGCCCAAACAGGCTATCTTCTGTACCAGGCAAAGCTACCGGTGGTAAGACCAGTCCACTAACCCAGCCTCAGAACATTCGACCTATAATCTGTTCTTTCTCCCAGATGTACTGGAACAATGATGGCATGGAAGTAGGGGGAGTGAACAACCAATGACTGATCAGAATGACCTGCCATAAGAGGTAGCCCAAGCCTGACACAGCCTGGATGGCCAGAAATCAGAGGCTAGATAGCTCTGAGACCTAGGGTAAATACAAACTTGGCTAATAAAAAACAAAAAAAACAAAACAAAACAAAAAAAAAAACACTGAAATGATCCCTAATGATGTTCAGTTGTACTCATAGATCGGTGCCTATCTCAGTCATCACCAGAGAAGCTCCTGCTAGTAAATAATGATAGCAGATGCAGAGACCTACAGCCAAAAATTAGGTGGAGAAAGATCCCTCCACTCGGAGCTTGGGGAACTCCATGGATGACAAGGAAAAGGATTATATGAACCAGAGGATCAAGGTCAACAGGAGAACATGACCGACAGAATAAACTAAGCAAGGCTCATCGAGCTCATAGTAATGAAGGTGGCAATTACAGAATCGGCATGTGTCGATACTAGGTCCTAGGCTTGAATGTTGTGATTGTTAGTTTGATGTTTTTAATGGGATGTCTAACAGAAGAAGTTGGTGTGCCTCTGAATCTTTGGCCTGCTCTTGGAACCTTTTACTTCCTACTGGGTTACCAAGCCTAGCCTTGGTATTAAGCGTTGTGCCACGTGCGGCTAATATCCCTAGGAGGTCTGTCCCTTTCTAGAGGGAAGCAGAGGGGAACTTGGGAATATGGGAAAGGAGAAGTGGAGAAGGAGGACTGGGTAGAATGGTGGGAAGGGAAGTGGGTCAGGATATATTGTATGAGAGATGAATAAATATATATTTTAAAAGACAGGGCACAAACCCTCATTTTGAGGCTGGACGAGGTAACCCAGTAAGAAGAAATGCTTTTCAAGAGCAGGCAAAAGAGTCAGAGACACACCCACTACCATTGTTAGAAGTTCCACAAGTTAACATCAAGTTAACAGCCCTAACATATACCCAGACCTGGTGCAGGTCCATGCAGACTCCATGCTTGAGGCTTTAATCTCTGTGAGTCTATTTGAGCCCTGCTTAGTTAACTCATGTTCTTCTGGTTTCCTCCTACCCGGGGCCCCTGGAACTCCAAAGAGAGGGACCAAATGAAGACCTCCAATTTAGACTTTCTCTTCACCTAATGTCTGGATGTGGGTCTCTGAACCTGCTCCCATCTGTTTCCAGAGGAAGGCTCTCTGATGACAACTGGGCATGGCACCTATCTATGGAACTTGGGGCTTTTTCAAAAGCCTGCTCTTACCTGCTGACCCTTCTCTCCATCTACATTGTTATGTATTTTAAAAAGTCACTCTAAGATCAGTATACTTCTCTTACTTTTCAGAATTTCTTTCCCTTTCTCTGGCTTATACAGTTACATTGTGCATGTTAGCTTCAGACTACAAACTAATTTGCTAGTATTACTTAACTGTAATGGTCATTTTAGAACTGATCCCTTTAATGAAAGTGTGATTCTCTCTCTCATGCTCCCAAACAATCCAAGTTTTTCAGTAGATAATTTAAATGACATCCACATGAACTTAAACATTTTTTTTAATTCACTAGTCTGCTTTACTGCTGAACACTAGAAACACTGTCTCAGTGAAAATGGAGTAAAAGGCTCTAAAAGCAGCCCGTTTTTCACCAGGTTGGATGAAATCATTTTCCAACTCTCTATCAAAAACCTCAAAGCAAAATATCCCCAGTCATCATTCTAAATCCTATTTAGCAATCTAAGGAACTTGCCAGGAAATTTGATTTGCTTACAAAGTAATTTTCCCAAGAACATATAGACATGAACTCATAGCTCCTTGGAGCGCGTGAATTGCTACAAACACAGAGAAGAGGGTCATAGACTCTTTAACTCAAAGGCCATAGACTCAATGATAATGATAGAGTATCACATATATCCAGATCTGAGCTTAATGTTAGGGGCTGATCCAGCAACTTGGAAAGGTGGGGGAATCACTTGTACCACAAACACCTTGATATTACTAGGATGTCTCAGTCAGTCAGATCTGAAATGTTCTGTAAGTGAGGTAGGTCTTCCTGAGGTTTAGGAGCCTAGAGGAGCAGGGATAAGTTACCTTCCTGCTGCCCAGGTGGAAATAAGTTCACATGTATGCTATTACCCTCACTACATTGGTTCATTTTTATTCATCTAGTATTCAGAATTTAATAGGCATGGTTGGATTTTATATATATATATATATATATATATATATATTCTGTTCATATATTTTATATATATTTATAAAGAAACATATCATAGGCCTATAAACATATATGTAATATGCATTCAATTCTTTTACAAAAGTAGAGATAATTTTAAATACTTAAATATTTTTATCTTTAAATTTTATATTTAAATATTTGAATAATTTTAAATATTTTAGTGTTACTTCCTCATTAATTACTAAGTGAAATTAGCATAACCCTTCAGCATGTTCATAAGCACACATTCACAACAGAAAAATGAAAAGCCCTGAGTTACAATGCTATTGTTTCACATGACAGTTAGCAAAAATCTCTCTGCTATTGGGATTTTAAATCCCACACTAAGGGAACCATTGAATTCCTTCACTACAGTTAACACAGTGGTGAATGGACATGGAAAAAGATACAAAAATACCTAACTGTTGTATTTTAGTCCATTACCATTCTGCTAATATAGTACTAGGATCAAAAAACTGCCATGTTTAAATATTTTCAAATCCAGCATAATATGTTACATATTTAATGTCTTTATATTGAATCACATTCCTCTTTTTTAAACTTCTTTTTGTATTTCTGCCATTTATTGTTCAATTACTTAAGAAAACTTGGTTTCTACTAAGCCAATTAAATGGCATATGTGAAATTTAAATCCAATTGTTATTGATAGTAATAGCATGAAATAAAAGGTCCACATATAAATATAAGTTTTATAAATATAACCGCTAGATGATCAGAGTTAAGAAAATGACTGAGAGCGTTATTACCTGGATCTCATGCACTTCACCTAGGACGTAATCATGGATGGTAACTGGAGATCATTATGGAAAGTTAAATTAGCTGTGTAGAAGCAGACAAATGCCATGCTTTTCCTGTAGATGAAACCTAAGAAAAATTAATGCATAGGAGTCAAGGATAAAGTATTGATTATCAAACATTGGGAGGAATATGGGATCAAGAGATGTGAAAAGTATCATTAATAGTCCCCTGGTTGAAGCTTAGAAAACAGTAAGAAATTCAGGGGCATTGCTGCATAGCACAGTGTACACAGAAAACAGTGTGTCTCACGTGTTGAAAAAACTTAGAAAAGACACTTTGGAATTTATTGTGATAAATGAGTGTTTGAATTAATAGATATATTTAACCTGGCTTAAATACAATGACTGCACTTCCTCAAACATCACATGCCCTTATTAATATTCACAACTTTTGTATTTTATGCATCAATCACTATGATATAAATACATGAACTGAAACATCCTCAAATCTTTACTTGTTCAGCCTTGAGATGCAAGTGAGCTACTTAGACTAGAACCCAAAATGTTCGATGTGTTTTGGTTATACTTTAAGAGTCTATTGCAGACATTCAGAGATATTTAGTCAATGATGTTAATATATTAAATATTTTCAATGAAGTATGATGTTGTTTATATTTTCTGGTACTCGTTCAGAAATTGATGTTTAGAGATTTACACCATGAATATTCCTTGCATTCTAGTCTCGGATTTATAGAGTATATTCTCCAATATTATCTAAAAGTCACTTGCATGTGGTAATCTGCATTTACTTTTCTAAGCTACATTTAATTTTTGGTTTTAAAAGTTTCTTTCAAAGTATTTTGGCTCAAAGAGGAAAATCCTACCAAAAGCCTCTTGCAGCTATTGGTGCTTGCTTCATCCACACGCTTGTTCCTCACTGTGGATAATTTCCTCTGTGAATTGGAATTCTCACTGTACTGATTCTACACTACTGTTCTTAGTTAAGTTGCTCTAACCGTTCCCTTTTATTTTCCTATTGGTTCTTTTAAGAATCTTCTCAAAAATATATTTGAAACAAAGTTTTCTTAACCTTGTAATTTTGATTTATTTCTAATTCTCCCTTCTACATAGTCATAGTACTAATAATTACTGGCTATCCATATGTCCAGTTTTCTTCCTTAAGAATGTAACTATATGGACTGATGCAAAGTAAAGTGCCTGACACCAAGTCAGATGAGCTGAGTTGGATTCCCAGGAATCACAGGATGGAAAGTGAGATCTGACTTCCACAAGTTGTTCTCTGCCCTCCACACATGCACTGTGCCATGTACACACACACACACACACACACACACACACAGGACAATGCAACATAATTTGATTCAAGATTTTCCTGTGATCTGAATTAACATTCTGACATTAAATCTCATTACTTAATCTTGGTTTCTGTTATTACAAGTCCCTGTATAGTAGAACATGCTATGAGTGTGAAAAAACTATGAAAGGAGGCAATTTTACACTAGGGGCTGAGTTGGCAAGTTACTCTTTCCTAGTAACATATACAGTGATGATGAACAGAGTATTACTACAGAACAAACAGAAGGAGCTTCATTATGGCAGCTATCTTCCTGTCCCAAATCCTGGAATATGCAAAGAGAGCCAGGTAGTATCTGTAACAGACTGAATTTCAGAATACATATCTTTATATGTATGCTGTATTTTATATTAGGTAAAAATTTGATGTCTCCTTTATTTTCATTTTGCTGAATAAAATGACTTTTTTAAAAACGTTAAACAATAAAAGAGCAATATAGGCTTTTGATGATGCCTATCAGCGAACATTATATTCTTTTGTCTAAATATTCACAGTCCTTAAAAAAGAATGGAGTTAAATAGTCACTGATTAGAATTTTGATTAATCCTGGTAATCATTTCTAACACTGATTTTACCTTCTCACTGTACATTTCAAAGCTGTAAATTTAAGATGTGAGAAGATATAAAGATACCACTCCTTAAAAGGTGAGAGATAAAATATCTTAAAAGAGTGTGGTCTTATTCAGATGTGAACCTGGGAACAAGGAACTCCCCTGGTATTAAGAATAGGGGAATTACTGTTTCTACCACTTCACCAGTGTCTCACTCCTGTTAACTCCTTACTTTCATTAAATGGCTAAAAGAAATTATTGAGACTGTGCTATTTGGGTTTATATTCAATATTAATAAAAAGAGGTAGATAAAACACATCCCGGTCTTTTCTAGTGAGTTTTGATGGCTTGTCATTACTTGTGATATTTTATAGCTGTTATAATTGTACAAAAAAGCTTTATCTTAAATCTTGAATGTGGAAAATTACTTAGGTAATTTAGGTAATTAGTAAAATACAGTCAAGAACATTATCATTGCATATGAATAAAACTAAGAACTCAACACTTACTTAAAATATACTATGACAGTTTTGCCTATATGGATAAATCAAACACCCTAGAGCCAGACTTACAGAATTAAATACAAATTATCTCCTTTGTTAAGGAAAGAGCAGATTTTTAGTTTGTGAATAATGTAGCATTCATGGAGATGAGTGGATGGCAATGAGTCTCAAGACCTGGAGTTACGGGTGGTGTGGAGCCTGGTGATGTGCAGGCTGGGAACTAAGTTCAAGTGCTGCTGCTTTCTTATGTGCTGAGCCTTCTGTCCTTCTGTCCGGCCCTCAATACAGCTCTTTATCTTTTAAATGTATTCCTAAGCACTGACTGTCTTCATTTAATAAGAATCATAGGCAGGACCAAGCTCACATTTGCAGATATCTCTTCTTCTTAGCCATGAATTACAGAAAGAAGGAATGAGTAATCAATTTCACATCAACTCAGCACACTCCTCCTAGGTGACATTTTACTTACTCTGTTCTCAGAAATAAGTATTATCATTATTATTAATATAATGATTATATGGATTGCAAAATGTGTGTTTATGGAATCATCTGAGTTCTGCACAAGCTGCAACATCTACTTTTTTTATTAGGAACTTTTCAGGGTCCTCCTAGTTGGTTGTCTGCTAGACCTTTTATCTTTCTCAAAAAATGTATTGGCTTAAATCTATGTGATAATCTAGCTCTGCTGGCTTAGTTTGGAAACACAAAAAAGCCCTTCATATCTCAGTATAATGGTTTAAAAGCAGCAGCAACTGCAACAAAACAACTATCCAAACAACCAAACAAAATCCAGAAAATCAAACACTTCACATGTAGTTACATTAGAGTCATGACTTCCTTAAAAATTCCATATACATTAGTTTAAAATCATGCTTGACCTAAGTCTGTGATTAAATGAGAGAAAAATAAAGCCAACATGGTTGTGGTGCAGAACAGGTATGTAGGAAGTAAAGACAAATTCCAGAGTCACTGAGTGCCCATATGCTATAGTTTCTGTCTAAATCTCAATGCCAGTTCACATGAGGAAGCCAGGCTCATTTGAAGAATAAATAGCAATAATTAGCTTCTCCAGTCTTGGCTGGTTTTTTTTTTATAATAAATTATTTAGCTTTTAAAAGAAAAGTATTTAGAAGTAGTTACCAGGAGGATATAATGTAGGAAATTCATTTTGGCTACAATTTAAGGTAACATAGAAACGTAGAGGCACAGTAAGATTTATGAGCCTGGCAATAAGATTTTTTTCAAAAAATTGCTCAACTTGTCTCAAGTAAGGTTTCAATTTGCTTTTGTTTCCCATGGTTCTAAATATCAACCCTAGGGATTCAAACATGCTAGGCAACCATTCTACCTTGAGCCAGAAAACCACAGGTCAGAAAAAACTTTTTAACACAAGGAAAATGAAGTTGACTTAGAGGTACATTCTCATGCCTCTTATGAATCTCCATCTCTGTGTCCCTTTGCCACTGCAAACACAGTCTTGTATCGCTCATGAACCTTCTGAGGCATTACACCGGTACTTTCCCTTGCCTTGTTTCAGACACTCTATTTCTTCATAGGTGTGATTGCCCCTGTTTATATAAGCCTAGTAATCTTATAAATTAGGTATCAAGTTAATCACATTTTAATGCGTATATTCAGCAATATTCTTGGAACCTCCATTCCTGTGACATGGAAATAAAATCTAAATGAAAACACTAGTTTTCCTTCAAGGTCAATGTCCTTATCTCATTTGATTACTTCTATCTCTTCAAACCTCGCTGTAATATCGCGCAAGAGAAGGGAGACCTCAATGAGTTGTAGCTGAGACTGATTGCCGTGGGAAAATTGTAATTCAAACACTGGATTCCTAGAGGCTTGTGTTCAGCTGAACATATGCTTCTCATGCCAATCATTAAGTTATTTGTTGACATCCTCACTTTATTTACAACAATACATCTTTTTCATAATTTTGAGTAAGCAATCTGCTATACCGAAGTCTCATTAGTAAGCAAGTAACAATAGCATTAGCCTTTAATGATAGTGACTTTTCCTACCAAGTCAATAGGATGATGAGCTGGATGATTTTTTAATTTTATTCCTGATTTTGTGAAAGATGATTAAGCAGTGTCTCCTCCTAACCCCCAAAATGATATGTATGATGATTGACTTTGATTTTCTACTTAGTGGAGATTTAAAATCATTACAGAAACTGCACATGTCTATGAAAGATTGTCTACATTAGGTTAGTGAGATGGGAATACCATCCCTGAACATAGGTGGTACCCTTTCGTATCCAGGGTCCTATAATGACTTAAAACCAAGTAAGCTGAGCCCTGGAATTCATCTCTGCTTCTCAATGGAGGATGCAGTGTGAAAAACTCCTTCAAGCTTTTTTCCCAGCATGGCTTCTCAGCTAGAATGGATTTTATCACTGACCTGGGAGCCAAAATAAACCCAATCACCATTAAATTGCTTTTGTCAGATACAAACATATGTTAGAGTCAAGCTTAATAAAGGAGAACTTAGCAAAATATTATTTACAAACTTTTAATAAATGCTGATAGAAACAGAACGAGATAGTGAATTGCCCCAACCTTAAAGCAAATCACTAAGGTAACGCTACCTGTCCTAAAGATTTTGTGCCTGCCTAGTCATAGGTCATCCTTTTACCCCAAACAGCCACATTCACCTTGGTACATTTCTGGGACTGTCCTTGATGTTGAACAAGCTTCAAACACATTATGCAGCATTTGGAAAATGCTGCTGAGTTTTACAAAGAAAACTGGGGTTACTAGTCTGGCCTAAATCTTTCTCTAGTGTAGCCTCCACCCCTACTTCTAGTACTAATGTAATCGTGGATTTATCAGTAAAAGCACTGTACCTTTGAGCTTGGGTACCAAGAGACTATTCAGAGGCATAACCCCTCTCTTGGTCGGGCCATTAATAAAATGATTCAAAATTTTAATTGGCCTAATCAGCATGGTTGCCACTAACTATCTCATGTGTATCATTTTAGTAATTAACCTCTGGCTTGGAGAAGCCATGGAAGGACATAATTATTGGGAGTAAAAAGGATAACATTCAAGAGTAAGGTTCTCTGGCAGGAGCTGGGCTCTTTGATAAACAGTCAAGATAGTAATGAAAGATTCAGGGGAATAGACAACTCTGCATTTACACATAACCTGCTGTCTCATCTTCTAATCATGTCTGTCATCTGCTAAATAGACTGGGGGAAGGGAGAAAAGATTCTGTTGCTGTAGTGTGTACACAATGTTCTATCGTATTACTCAGCAAGGCATGGGTAGAAGTGAACAAAATTAACAGCATGCTTCAAATAGATTTTCCTCCTTGCCTTCCTTCCTTCATTCCTTCTTTCCTTCCTTTCTTTCTTTCTTCCTTCTTTCCTTCCTTTCTTCCTTCCTTCCTTTTTCTTCCTTGATTCCTTCATTTTCTTCGCTTTCCTCTTCCTCCTCTTTCCAACCATTTGATAGTGTTGAAAACTTTTATGTTATAATATTGACAGATTAAACTTTCTTGCAAATGTGGCTTCTGACTGGATAAATAGATTTTTTAATTGTATTTAATAAGTAGACCCATCTTTGTTGTACATATCTCCTCTTAAAGACCTAATTATTTATTTAAAGCAGGAGAGTCCTACAATAAAAATGCTGTAGATGTTTGTCTTAGGGCTTCAATTATAACCACCTCTAAATGCTCTTTTATTGTTCATCCTTGCATACTTTTCCACATTGATCCCTAGGAACCTCATTTAAAATTCCCAATGCTTTGTGTAAGTAGTTCCTTCTCATCTCTCTGCCAAGAACCAGTCAACCATTTGTCTGTGAGTCTCCTACTTTGTCACTCTCTTCTGTCAAGCATGCACTGCAACTGCTTTCTAATGTCTGATATTCATTTGCCACCTGAGTATCTCAAATGAACGCTTGGCTCAGCTCACCAGCATGGACCTAGTCATTGTTACTGATTTGGCTACTTCCAAAACTACTGTTTCCGGGGACAACACTATTTTCACTTTGATATTATTCCAAAGCCGATTAGATGGGTGCTTAAAGGGGAAATATTTTACAACAAGAGAAAATTAGACAGTAGAAATAACTTAATTTCTAAGCTCTTTAATAATATGACCATAAACTCTTCAGACTATTTACTAAAAGATCCTAATGTCAGTAACTTGGAACTGGTCATTTAATGTGATTCATAGTACTTTATTAGTGTTTTAGCTTCATTGGATTCAGGGGTTTATAATGCTCTGTTAAATTTCATCACAGTCGTAGGAAACAGATTCTGTAGTGAAACTTTCAGAAAAGATGTTTCAACTAATTCTGAGGAACCAAATACATTTTCATAGAAGAGTAATAAATCCTACAGAATAAGATATATTAAATAAAAAATTTTCTCACTGTTTTTGTACCCTATTAAATCCATGTAATAATATTCTCATATGATTTTCCAATGATATTAAATAAAGATACATCACAGTTTACATGAAAATAAACAGTCCAAAGATCAGTTAAGAATTAATGTCACCAGTTCAACAGCAGGTTATGTGCTTCCATGTTGATATGCCTTTGAAGTGATGTCTAAAGTAAGGATAGGTGAATTTATCCTATTGGAGCCTTAAAAGATGAGCTCTGCCTACCAGTCTACCATTCATAGTTAGTAAACATAAATAAAGGATGACAAAATATGAACAAAAACTCCTACAAGGAAGGTATGTCATCAAAGGCTGACTATGATTAGAACTTCAGAGATATGGCGAGCTTAGAATATTGTAAGATCAAAAGCCTAATTACAATTTATCTTGGACTGTGCTTAGCCATTAATGAGCCATTCCTTGAACACCTCATGTTAGATCTCACATCCTGTGACTAACAGAGAAAGCTAATCCTAACATCCTGAAAAAGAGATAAAAATCATTTTAAAATGTATTAACTTAACAAACCCTAGTTCCAGCAATCAAAAGACTAAGAATGCTTTCAGATAGCACCTGAGGCTTACAGCTGACATTTCTTCACCCTGTTGTAACTACCTACTCAATGTTCTCACAATGGTATGTTAAAAGTTCCTTCATTTATTACTTTCTTTTTTCTGTTCCCAACTTTGATAAAATTGCTTCTACATTGGAACATGGAATTCTCAGTGACCAAAGTTTATGTTCCCAGGTTAAAGTCACTTATGTTGTCTCCCGCATAAATTATCTCTTATTCCTTTTGAGAAGAGATTTGTTTTTATTGACAAAGGCAATATACATAGGGAGAGAACAAAAACAGTTTGTCAATGCCTGTTACCTTTTAGTGTTCGAGCAGTCTCTTGAGACCACCATTTTGTCTTTATTCAGGATATCATGGGACTAATGATCATAAAGTCACTGCCTAGATTTGTCCTACTTTTCCGAGTGTTTGAGCTGTGAGAAACAGGCCTGGTTACACTGTGTCTTGTGCTCTCTTTCCACTCACTATGCTTAGATTATCCCAAAGTTTGGATTATCGTCTCTCAATTTAATTTCTTATTCCCACTGGGATCTATTAACTACTTTAAAAACGAACCTATCACTGCAATAATATAAACACATGTTAATTTATTCAAAAAATTCATGCCTTTTGTGGTTTTTAAATTTTCATGAAGAACTCCTTGGTAGAAGGCAAACACTGGGAAAAGCATTTAGAATCACATTTGCTTTCAAGATTACATTAAAATGGAATGAGGAATGAGTTGAATTATATTGGAAAATATCATGAAAAGATAGAGAATAGCAGAGAGAAAAGTGAGAATGGAAACTACAGAGTTAGAGGAATGATGTTTTATTGTGAAGGAATACTTGTTGGGAGAGGGAATGTAGAAAACCACAGCAGTAGGAATGAGAGTTAGTGCTTCATTTATTAGGACAGCTTTATGTATTAGAGTAGGCAACATGTACTAGGGAAAATACTTGTAGAAAAATATTAATTGCCATGATTAGAAAATTTTCCTCTGTTAGCCATGAAATAGTAAATCATTGAGATATCCTGAGAATACCATGGCTAAGATAGAAACGGTCCTAGTGCTAAAATACTCTGAGCTACTGGTATTAACACATCTATCACTCTAAAATGAACATAATAGATTGAATCTGATGCCAGAAGTAAATATAGAAATGTCTTCATGAATGATTAAATATAACTTATTGTCTAGCCACAAAACAAGTCTTGAAGAATTATGTGCTTTAATTAACCCTGAATTTGAAACAAATGTGTAGACTCTGAGAGACACCTATCTTTCTCTTTACACTCTACTTTTTGAATTGTGCAATAGGTAATAATTTTTGAAAAGATAATAATGTGACCCAGTCACATATAAGTTCTGTAGCAGCTCGTTCTTTTATAAATATGTGAAAATGCACCTTGGAGAATGTTTGCAAGAGAACATGAGATTTTACATGTTGTAGTGTCTGTCATTGTTTGTCAACTTAACTACATCTGTAATTAACTAAAAATCTGGACCACTAGACACACCTGTGAGGAATTTTTCATTAATTTGATCATTTGAGATAGGAAAACTCATCTTAAATACAGATGATTTGAGGATGGAAGGCCCACCCTAAATCTGGGCTACATTTCCCCATGGTGGCCTATCTAATGGACAAGGAAGAAAGCTTTATGATTTTTCTGCTGCTTTCACTCTCCCTGGTAAGCTCTTTTATTTATTAATTAAAACCTACTTCTGAGAATCCCAGTGTATACTGAAAACAAGCCAAGACATCCAGGCATGTGGACTGAACAAATACTAAGTTCTAGGATTGTCCCTCAGGAGACAGCCATTGTTGGACTTGCTGGACTGTAGCCTGTAAGCACACTCTTAATTGCTGAGTTCTGTCTCAAGTCTAAATCCAATTTTAGTACTGCCTTCATAAAGTATGTATGATTTATTTGAGCCATTCTCCATATATTTTTAATATATTTTAATATTTATAGCGATTTTACTATAACTCAAATATTATATTTTTATAATAATTTTTAAACAAAATTTAAATATATTTAAAGAGTCCTTATATAGTAGGAATTCTAGTTTATGGAACTTTCAATTATCACATCTTATATTACTATGATACATTTCACATAATAATAGAACAATTAACATTGAGCAATTATTAATTTCCATATTTATTTATATTTTCTTGATTTTGTTTAATATATATTTTCTATCCTAGAACTCAAAGTTTGTGTGACTTATTAGTATGTGGCATTATATTCAATTACTTTTATAATTACCTTCCTCAATACTGGGATGGAATACTTGACTAAAACTAGAAAGGACATAGGTTTGGCTTCCAGGTATAGTCCATTACGGTAGGGAAGTCACATCAGCGGGAGTCTGAGACTACTGCTCACATTCTGTATATAGTCAGGGAGAAGACAGCAACCAGTCAGGGCACCAATGAGATAGCTTTATGGGTAAAGTCTCTTGCTCCTAAGCTTGGCAACTTGAGTTTAATCCCCAGAACATAAGTGGTGAAAGAGGGAACTGACTCCTTCAAGTTATTCTCTGATTTCCACATATGCACTGTAACATCCACCTGTAAACATAACACACACACACAGACACACACACACAAGCACATGTACACATACATACACACATGAAAATTGATTTAATGAATAAGTAAATAAGTAAAAAGAGGATTAGAATAGTTACGCCCCTGAAGAGCATTCAAGAGTATTTATTTTACCAGGAAGTCTCTTCTTGTTTTTATGTATCAGAGGTAGTATCAGAGCATCACTCTGTCGACTGACAGTAGAGTTCACCAAGAGCTACCCAACTCCACTGAATCTGTGAACATGCATAAGCATCACTGTCAGTACATATCATGCCTGGAATGCTTCACATGTTTATCTGTACACCAAGGCCAGGGATAGATGGTATTTCAGTAACTCTATTCTTCTCAGAGACTAGAGATAAAAATCATTATGTTTGAAAATTGCTACAGTTATTTATTATGACAATCAATGGAAAAACTTGTATAGAGAAGACAGTTAAAATTTTAATAAAAGTTTTTCTTATTTCTAATAACTATCTGTAATTTTAAGCACACAGTTTTCTTGAAGCATATAATTTGAAGTATAAAATGCTGTGTTTTATCTAAGACAGTTGACAAGTTGGATACATACATATGCGTATATCTTGAAAGTATTTTTAAATTAATGAGAAAAAAATGATTGATGCGCAGTTTTCAAATGAATTAAGATGAGAACTTTGCACAGTAAAAACACAGAACTTAACCAAAAATAAGTTAGAAGAAGAAAAATGTTTTAAAACATTCCTATTGTAGTATACTAGATTATAAGTGAAAAAATAATTTAAGAATCATGGACACAGCTCCAGGATAAGCACCAAGAAACTGAGTTGAAGCAAAGAATTAATAAAAGTGGCACTATTAGGACAGAATATACTAAAAATAGACTCGATTTGAAATTTTAGGTTTTTAATGACTGCATACATATAGACAAAGCAACAGCGTAGAAATGATGAATCATGAGAGGCAAAAATGTCTGGAGATATGTAGAGAGTGGGGAATTTTAAGTTTAGGATTCTTTATTAGAATTACCTCATATGGTGTAAAAGTAGACATAAGTACAGACACTGAAACAGTGATTTTGTAAATGCAAAACACATTAAAAGTGATCAATGATTGGTATGCAAGTATATCAAACCTAATATAGTATCCAATGTAATAGGGATTCCTCTCAAGTGTTGAACACCACAATGTATAAATGTTATTTTTGTTCCTTTGTTGAGACAAAGCCTCAGTATGTTGTCTCAATAGCCTAGAAGTCACTATGTATAACAGGCTGGCCTCAAACTCAGAGATCACTTGTCTCTGTCTCACGAAGTATTGTCCTTAAAAGTATTTACCATCACACCTGTTCATATAAATTCGTTGAGGTCACTAATGCTTTGAAGTATATACAGCTCTACACACTAATAAATGAGGTAAATGCTACACACCAATTTATAAAAAAAATCAAACTTTAATGTTTGAATAAACATTTTTTATCAAAACAGCATATAAAATCTACTTATCAGTAAGTATAATGTATCCCAAGTAAGTGGATTTTGTCCCAGGATACAATGTTCAACAGATTGACTGTTTAATGCCAAGATTTTGGTATTAAAATGACTCAGTTGAATCCTTCTACAAGTTCCCTACTCAGTGATGGCAAACAAAATGTAGCAGATTGTCCACTTCACTCCTCACTTGCTCAGAACTACAGAACTGTTATTAGTACAATGACAGTATGGAAGCACCTCTACCACAATTCACACGCAGAGAAAGATACTGCAATGGTCCCCATGAGAAATAGTCCCTAGAGGCTCATGTGTTTGGTCCACAGGTAGTGGTGCTGTTTGACACCTATGGAATCTTTGAGAGATGGCACCTTCTTGGAAGAAGTATATCGCTGAGGGCAGACTTTGAAGTTTTATACTGTAGGCTCACTCCTGCCCAACACCCCACTTTTTCCTGTCATGATGCCAAAGCTGAGAAACCCAGTTTCATGGATTGAGTACATTGCAAGTTCCCAGGCTCTGCAATGTGAAGAAAGCCATAGTTGGACTACCCAGACTGCATCATGTCAGCCAATCTACTAAATCCCATTTTAGTATATATTCCCTTAGTGGTATCGTTCTTAAAGTCAACCCTGGCTAATATAGCCAGAAAGACTGTGAGTGATGTCTGTTAGTACACTTGATAATTAAATATAATGTACTAAATAGCATTAACACTGGTCTGATTTTTATAACCAGTTCAAACTTTTCGAACCACATTCTTTGAAAAGTAAATCTTTATTTAAATATTGTCTATTCAAGTGTGTGTGTGTGTGTGTGTACTTTGAGGGAATAATATTTATAGAAGTTGTCAGCTACCACTTACTGATATGGGACAGATTGCTGTAAGCATGCATTTTGCCTACCAGGATAACTTTCTGATGGGGTTAGGGTTAGGGTTAGCATCCAAAACTGGTTCAAACTGGAAGTGGCAGTACCTGCTTGTAATCCAAATACTGGAGCAGTAGAGGCAGGAGGACCAGTTCAAGGCCATTCTTGGTTACATTGCATGTTCAAGGCCGGTTTGAGATACATGAAACACTGTCTTAAAATCAATTAAGAGAAAGAATCAAACCAAAGAGAGAGTATTGTCTTGTTTGATACTACCATATTAAGTACTAAATGGTCACCTTTCATTTTCTAATATCAATAACAGACAATATAAACCCAAATCCATTGGATTGAATTTTAAATCTTTGTCCAGTTTTTATAAAGAATGAGAAGAAAAAGTGAAAAGGGATTTCTTAGGAAGTCCATGTTACCAATACCAGCAAAGATTAGATTTTTGCTTGTTTCTTGTTTGTTAGTTTTTTGTATAAACACAGCACAACGAGAAATAAGGTAGGATGACTACTTAACACCTGTCAAGAGAATTGATTTTTTTTTACTTAACAATTACCTCAGCAGTATCTTTCTACTCCCCTTTTATCCACTATCATTAATTTGAAAAATTAATTAAAGGACAAATGTATTTTAGAGAATCAGAGATATCGAATCACTTTAAAGACAAACACTATCAAACAAATGAGAAAGAGAAAAGGTACAGGCATGAATGTGTCAAACATGGCATGCGTTTTTATAAATTAGATATGGGCTTGTGTTGTAGATCTTTCTACTGTCATTTCTACTATGACTGAAGGAGATAAAGCTTTGCACTCAATTTCTCTCTGCCATCCTCTTCACATTGAACACCTTCACTGTTGGATTACTTTTGCTTGCTGTTTTCTACTTAAGGTGTAGCTTGCCCTTAAAAAATAAAATAAAAATAAAAAATTAAGGAGGACAGACTTTGGAAACACCAAGATATAATTCTGCAATTCTAGCCCTTGTGTTATCTGATGATACTTCACAACTTGCTTAAATAAGAGGAAAGTCAAGCATGAACTGGCAAAGATAAGAGCTCATCCCTGGCACACCGCTTCAAAATAATAAGCAAGAAACTCAAATAAGCTCTACCTCTTACTACATGGAGGACACGTCTGTCCCCCACATCTCCCCACTATCAGGCTGTGTTTTCCTTGGCAGTGTCTTTGTTGAGGCCCTCAGTGCACTATTTTCCATTTATTTCTTTCACTCTGCATACTTAAATTGCCACTGTTTTTAATCACGTTCAGTTTCCAAGATTTCAAGCACACTAATGAAAAAGGTTTTCAAGTGCATTAATTATTCTCTCCACTACTCACAGTATCATCCTAATATACCATCCTAATATACCACCTTTGTAACATCCTAATATACCATCTTCCAATTTCACTCTCCCCAAGCTATCCTGGCATGGGATTTTGCTAAGGCTATTCAATAGTCCTCTTCTTTCCTATTATATCAAATATGTATTTTTGCCAGGCTCTGAACATTTAATTTGAAGTTCATATACTATTACTTCTTAAGGAGCAGAGCTATGATTCAAACAGAAATGTGAAATCCAGTGACTTAAAAGCTTACATTATTTTTCCCTCTCTCAAACCACCCTAGATCTTATAGCTCCAAGGTGAGATGGATGTCTTTATGCAGCGCTTCACCTATCTGGGCATACAAAATGAAAAACCTAGAAGTTTTTCTCAATTCTTTGCTTCATTGACAACCTGAATTGAACCCCAGTATAACTCGTCTGTGATTTCTACATCTTTATCCCGATTCTTTTCCTTCTTCAGGATCTGACTGTCATTTACTCAACAATTTTTTAAACCATCGTTCATTTCATTTGAAACATTTTACTCCAAATATCTTATTTGCTTGAAATGTATACTCCCAAAGGCATTGTGGAGTGCTTTTCACAACCATGGCTACCCTGACTTTCTGTAGCATTTTGTCCTTGTCTCCATTTCTGAAGCTCTCTATACTTCAACTCTGTGCTTGTTTGACCAGACAAATATTTTTTCATTGCCACTAAACAACAAAATGCTGTGTATCTGTTATTATAAAGCAGTTTCTTCCCCTTGTGGAGCCTCTTGGCTTGACTAATTTCCTCATGTGTTGCTTTTCCCAGCATCCAAGGCTGTAAGAACACTCACTGTTTTGAATTGCCATGGTCATTATGAAAATTATGGGATTATGGGGATTGTCCGGTTCATCTAAAATGTTCTTTAGGTAATTAGAGAATGAGAAGTTTAAAGCTTATTCTGTATTTAAACTGCAGTCTCCCTATTGAGCCAGCTATGTAATGGTCACTTATTACACTCACCTCTGCCAAATCCTCTGTTCATGTTTGTTTTTCTCAGCATGTCCTTTCTTTTCATTCTAATAATTTAAGGATTGCTTTTCTTATCCATATAAAATTATTAAAGGAAGATATTCCATTCCATATAATGTTTAAAGGATATAAAAATAACACTTAATTACCAAATACCTAACACCAAAATACTATCCGAAACCAGAACTAAGGCCATAACTACTATTGATCTTATTATTAAAAATGACTGCTGATACACATCAGAATTGATATCTCTGTGCTATTTGCTTCACTCACACAAGCATAAATTATTTCCCTCACATGTGGCCACCAATGTAAATTATTTTCTGAAGCACAGAGAACTAGACTGCATGATATGTTGTATGCTCTCCTATATAATCACACTCAAACAATCAGCCCACATTCATATTCTTTAATTTTGAGATGGAGATAATATTTTTGTCATATGTTAAAATGAATGTTGAAGATGAAATATTTGAGATTTATTGATCAATATTCTTATAATTTGGAAACTTTTCATGTGTGAATTCTTGTTTTCCTTTAGTTTACTTTAAGTAGTTTTAGGTCTCATCACAGATTATCCCTTGAGAGAGGTATACAGGTCAGTGGTATAGCAGTATTTTTATATGTGCATTGCAGCGTGGGAGCATTTTCTAGCATGCATATTTGTACATCATGTGCATGCCTGGTGTCCAAAGAGGCCATCAGGGGGCATTAGAACCCCTGGGACTGGAGTTAAGGATCCTTATAAACCATGTGGGTGCTGTCACTTAAATCCACATCCTCTTAAAAAATAAGTGCTGTTAATTCCTGAGCCATCTCTCCAGATGCCAGTGTAGTATTATATTTTATTATCTCACTATGCTTAGACACATTTTTCTCTATTGAGTTCTTAGATTATGACATCCTCATTCATGTTTGGAAATGTAAGTCAATGCATTGGGCAAGGAACAGAAATGAAGCAGCAAAATTGGATAGAAAAAGAGATAAAAGAAAATAACATTTTATTTAAAAAGATGATCTTAACACTATTTTAAGTTTCTTTTCTGACTGCTGTGATAATATACCCTTAAAAAGAAACTTTGAGGGAGAGAGGATTTGTTTTGGCTCAACATGCATGAGTACAGCCCAGCATAAAGATCAAGAAACAAGCAAGTACTTATAGCAGCTGTTAATATCAAATCTACAGTCAGTAACAGAGAATGCCGAATAGAAGTTTTCAGCTTGATTTCTCCATTTCATATAGTGTACGTTCACTACCTAGGGAATAGTTCCCTGCATAGATCAGATGGGTCTTCCCAAATCAATTTACAAAATCAAGATTATTTTTCACATCCATACACAGATGCCCACATCCCATGTTGATTCTAGATCATGTCAAGTTAACAATTAACATTAACACTGTCATAAAAGCAATCACCTTTCAACTTGACATGCAAACACATCACTTTTATACATTTAATGGTTTACCCCTGTCTCCATAATCTCCTGACATTTTATAATGTAAAATGCATTCAGCTCAACATCAAAAGTTCCCATAATTATAAAGAGCTTTAATACTTTAAATTTTCAATGGCTCTTAATTGTGGACTCATATAAAATTGACTCATATAAAATCAATTTACACACTTCCAAACTATGATCATACAGATTAGCCTTTCCCACTAACAGAAACAAAAGAAGCAGGTATGGGCTGAAGCAATAACACCCAAAGCAAACCCAAAATAGAGCAGGGAAAGACATACATTCTGAATTACAATGTGCAGCATCAGGGATTTCCAATGGAATCACCTGGACTCCAAAAGTCTTAAGTAGCCTTACACCTGCTGCTCTGTTGCCTATAGCACACATGAATTCTCTTCTTTCCATTCCACACCTGTGGGTTCATCAGAGTAAATCATATAATCATATGATCCTGGTTTCTCCAACATCCTGAAATCTGCATTACAGCTTAAGTTTCACATTCATAGTTTCACACAATGACTGTAATGCCTCTCTGCAGAGCCTCTGATGTTTGCCGGATCTTACAGTCTTAATCCACAAAACAAGACCTCATGACCATCATATCCTTGCATTTTTTGCTTACAAAACCCAGTGTCATATGAACAATGCTGCCACGTTTTGCTATTGGCTCAGAATATCCAAATGGAACTTGGCCATTTTGGACAATAAATACCAGCATCAGCATTTGTGTGCTAATCTTGAGAAAATACCTTGCTTTTGAGCAATGGGGGACTTTGTCATTATAGTCAACATTCTACCCCTTTAAATAAGTCTGCAATTATTGGAGACATTATGTATGAGATTTTTGTCTCCAGGATATTTAATTCCTATTGGACCAGTGCAGCCTACAGGTTTTCTGTTCCATGGTGCTGATCCAGGTTACAAATCATCTGCTTCCTTAGCAATATCCTGTATGTTGAATTGTCTTGAAATTCCTTCTAACAAATAAATCTATCTTTACCTTTAATTCCAATTTCACTTGAATTCCACAGGAAAAAAAGAGGAATAAAAATGGTTTCTTAGCTAAAATATCAAATTAATGGCCCCTAAACCAGTTCTTGTGTTCCATGTGGGCCTTCTGAGCTGGATCCCTATCGCACATATTTTTCTCCTCATTCTTGTCTTCTAACCTTCCACTGAATAGCCCATTAAGCTCGTCTCATAATATCATTAACTTTTGTAGCCTAAGCCTTTCCAAAGTTTTCCTGCAAATGAACTTCAAAACTTTGAGAGCTACTGTCAGGTTAACCACAGAAATAGCCCCACTCCTCAGGACTGAATTTTTTTCCCATTACTGTGATGAAACATTCCAAAAAATGCAACTTAGGGGAAAGGGAATTTGTATTAGTTAACAGTTTAAGGGTGTAGGTGATGAAGTCAAAGTGGCAAGAGCTTAAACTGATGGTCACAACACATCTACACTCAGGAACAGAGAGTGATGCATACTAGTGCTCAATTCACTTCCCCATCTTACAGAGTTCAGGATCCCAATTAAGGGAATGATCTGCCTACAGTTAAGATGGATCTCCTATCAATTCATCTCATTAAGTTAACCCCTCACAGGCATGTTCAAAGGCCCCCATCCCAAGTGATTTTCAACTGCAGAGTTGACAGTTATCACTATCCCACCCCCATGCTCTGAATTTTAAGTAATATTCCATAGACACACTTGAGTACACTCAGATAATTTTCTCAAAAATGAGTGAATGAATCAAGATTTCTGGTTATGAACAGTGGATGAATCATAACTTCCTTTGACAAAGAATAAGCTACCTATATATAGCCCCACATAAGAGGGATAGATCTTAGACAAAATTATGTAATAGTGTAAAAGTTGAAATAGATTCACTTTGGAATAAATAATCTGTGAAGTCTATTTTTCTTTTTTCTTTTAGCTCTAGTTACTCAGACATAAATTGCCTGCACTATTTTCTGTTACTCTTCACTCCATGTACACGTCTAGTATTTCATCAAACACTTACACCTGAAAACATTACATAAATTGATCCTGTGTTGATACCTCAAACTTGACTCCTTTTTCTTCACCTTTATCATCCACATGAGTGATTCCATAAGCTTTTGCCCTGCTTGTCACATTTCCACCTCTTCCTAATAATGTATTCTATGCAGTCAGATACCCAGTTGCAACTTAAGCTAGTGAACTCCTTTAAGAGTAAAAATCAAGTTATGCTTTCATTACTGGTTAACTCAAAGCTTCAGTTCTTTAAGTGTTTACTCAATATTGGCAACCATATTTTTCTATCACAGAAAATTATTCTAGCAAAATGAAAGCCTTGTCTCGTTTTCGCAGTAATCAGAGAGATGGCAAACTGAGAGCAATTGCAACTGTTCCTCGCTGTGCTGGGTTCACTCTTTCCCAGGTTGTCCAATCAGTATATTGCCTAACTACTTTTGTAAATATTCTCAGGCCAGCTAATTAAAAATGAAGAGCCATCCTTTGTTTCCTTACATAGACATCCTAATCTCCCCCAAGTTCTCTCTTTTTTCTTGTTTTATAGTCTACAAAGACCTATAACATTAGGTATCTGGCATAGGAGATTTTTAAAAGTGTAAGCTCTACTACAGTGATTATTTTCTACAAATAGTCTGTCATGCAGAATGTATCCTGATATCCAGGAGACTATTGAAAACTCCAGTACAAGTAGGAATAAACATAATGGACACAATTTAAATATGTGAAAATATAGGATCTCATGTGTGAATGAATGCATGAGGGTAAACATGTGTGTCCCTGTACATTCATGTCCATGCATTTGGATTTGTAGCCAGAAAATAACTTAGGTGTCTTTCTTCAGGAGGCATATATATTGTTCTTTGAGACATCATCTCTCATTGTCTTAGGGACCATCAAATGTGCAAGTCGGGTGTTCTGTAATCCCTAGATATATTTGTCTCTTTTTCCTAGTGCTGGAGTTGTTAGCTCTTGTTACCACACCTGTGTTTTGTTGCTATCTTTTTGTTTTGTTTCCCAAAGGACATGGAAGAAAGGTGCAGAATGCTTGCAGAGCAAATGCTGCACAGGTAGAGCTATATCATTGACCCAAAGTTACTCTGAAAAGAAACAAACAAAATTAGAACTTATGGTAACTAGAAAGTTTTCAAAAAACAGAAAACCCTTTATTCAGAACAAAAGAGGGTTAAAAGAAAAATGTTATAGCTACCTCCTGGTATAGTTAAAGTGGAATAAATGTTTTATTCGCTTTGATACTCGGAACTTTTATTTGTGCATATTTTGTATTAAATATTCTCAAAACTACTTAAACAATTTATCTAGACTTTGTGCTAGAGTTGGGTTAGAGATCAGAATTCATGAAATGATTATATTTTTGCTAGATTGTGTCCTAAGTACATTTTTCTGTGCATTGTATTATGTTTTCAAATAAGAATTTATAAAACAGATATATGGGTAAACATAAGCCTGGGATTCTATTCCAAGTGGGCATTATATATATTCTCATGTATATATTATATATAAACGTGGAAATAAGGATTTGGGGAAATCATTGTCTTGCATGCCTTAGTAGTTTAGTTTCATGTCATGTTAGCCTATTGGGAAAAGTATCTGTATCAATAGTGAATTTTGAACTGCCCTTCTCTTCTCATACATGAGAACAGCAGGCTCCCTGGGTTTTTTTTTTTAAGAATAGACATATGACAGACTTTATCAATGGTGTGTCAGCAGAACTAAAAGTGTGCCTGTTTTCAATAGGGGCTTGAAGTTCTATTTTTGATTTCTCTCAATATTCACAAGAAAATTTGAAGCTGGGTAGATACTATAGCTTAAGGCAAAATGAGAAATCATTAATGACTGTAGAATAAATATCTATGTAACTAGTTGTCAAAATATCAGCAAGAGGACTTCAAAATCATCATGTATTTCTGCAGAGGTTCTCACTATCTGTCCTACTATACACAAATTTAACAAGTTCTCCAGTCTTCATTAAGTTTTGCTGCCTTAATTTATATATTTCATGAATGTCATTGTGTCTGAGTGAAAGCATTTATGAGGCTTGGGTTTCTTCTTACTCAGTTCCCTTGACTGCCTCCTATTTTCAAACCCACAGATGCCCAGTAAGAAAAAGGGATCCTAAGAAGTATTGTGTTTTCTATCCTCTCTACAGTAGAGAAGACAATTAATAAAGGAACAATAATGACATAAGGTAAAAACAATTCCCTCTGGCAAAGGACCAAAATGTAATAAAGTACAACATGTTTGATAAATATTTAAACAATTAGTGAAGGTTTTTAAAGAGGCTACAAATTTTCTGTCTCTGTCAGGCAATCAACCTATGATTGAGAGTGAATGCTTGTGTTCTCAGAATGAGGTTATTGACAAATTAAGGCTGTTGAACTTGCTAACATTTCATATGCTTCCGAAAACTGAATGTAGATTCTATCATTAATCCCTTTGTAAATTAACAAATACAGTGTATTTACAAACACAAAAAAACAGACCAGAATATCTGCTATTTAATCTGCTTAATGTAGGTGGTTTGAATAAAAGATTGTTGTTTAATTTAGATTATGCTCCTAGGGGACTGATTTTGTTCCTTCAATTGCTTGTATACTAATTGGCTTGATGTAAAAGCAGCTCTTTGTATCAAGTCCAACAAATGCACAATGTTAGATTTCAGAGCATTTGGCCATCACCCCACCCTTAAATATCTTTAGCTCCTTAGAGGTACACTTTCATTTGTGCTAATTACAAGTGTTTGCTAATCTTTTAGGTTTTGCTTTTCTACCTCAGCCAAGTATGTAACTATTCATAGTACATTGCTTTCTATAACCCAGTTGTTCTAACACAAATTAGTGGAAGGGATTTATTTGGTTTAAACTTTAGGTCACAGACCGTCATTGACAGGAGTCATGGAAAGTACTCAAGCAGGACCATGAGAAAGTGTTGTTTGCTATCCTTATTACAGGCTCATACTTAGGTAGCCTTACTATCCAGCTCAGGACCACCTACCCAGAGAATGGTGCCTGGTCAGGCTTCCTATATCCTTAAACAATCAAACCAATCAACCACAGACATGCCCACATGGAAATTTGATGTGATCATTCCCTTTGAACTCTACTCTCTAGGCAACTCTATTTTGTGTTGAGTCTGTACATTGCATATTCTGTATGTCAGTCATGTGAATACTCATAGTGGCACCATCAGAAGTATCAACTATCAACCATAACCCAGGCTATAGTGAAACCATAAGTTCCAACCAGCATTGCAACAGAATTTGTGCAACCATTGTGAAACTTGAAAAAGTCTTGGAATGCCTTAGAACTTCATGAAGGTAACATGCTATCAGTGAAACATGGGTCATTGTGAAGCTTAAGTACTTGCCTGTCAGCTTCACATGTCCATGCCATGGCCTTAATAAAAGAGGACAGAATAGTGTTTTTTAGAAAATAAACATGTACAATTATTATTGTAATACAAAAGTTACAGTCAATGACTAAAATTGGATGGGAGTATGTTCATGCGGTATATGGTTTTATCCATTTCATCTCTGTAGAACATGTGTAGATTTGGGCCAAGGATAGATAATGTGTTTACTCTACCCATCTTTAATGTTTTATAATTTTACTGTAAGTCATTTACCCTGTAAGAATAAATCTATTTTTAAGGATTTGTTATTTTTGGAGCCATTTATTGTATATTTGATGGGAGATATGAACAAACATTTATACACCTGAAGCAGGTCATTGATGACAGACCAAAGACCTAATTCTACTAAGTGTATCTTGGTGATCCAGTGAGTTTATTGAGATTACTTATAGAAGCATGGTTGAGGAGGTACATACAAAATCATGAGTAACAGAAGGGTAGCCCTATCCCCCAAAAGCATTGTAAACAACTCACAAAATCTGCAATAACTTTTTATGGCTTTTATATTCTCAGCAAGTAACTTGAGAATTTTGTAACATCTCTGAGGTCCCTGATGTCCCTGAGTCTCATAAGGTTTCCTGGACCTTCCTAGATAGAATGTTTCAGTTCAGACTAACTAACTACATATCACCATGATAAATAGAACTGTTATGATTCTTCTCTCTCTCTCTCTCTCTCTCTCTCTCTCTCTCTCTCTCTCTCTCTCTCTCTGTGTGTGTGTTAAAAATGAAAAGGATCATTTATTTTTAAGTCCAAACAAATTTTTCAAACTTGACATTTGTACAGTTATGAGTTATCATTTTTATGCAATTTCTTCTTTTCTACAGTACTATATTTGGTCTTTGTTGTTGATTCTGTTTAACAGAGACTGAAAATTGGCAAACATTTCATAATTAGAAATACAAAATATTATTAGTGCACATGTCATTAAAAAGATTTGAGGAAAGGTTGTTCTTAAGGAAGGATTCAAGGATATATATCAAAGTCTTGTTTTGAATTACTGGAGAAATAAGAAACAGAATAACAAAATAAGATAATGATTGAAATAAAACAAAAAACTATTTGGGCACAGAAATAAGGAAATAGTACCTTTTCACAGACAGTAAACTCATGATGTTGTACATACTTTGAGGCTAAAGTATCATTATTTTGCAATTCCCCCAAATCTGTCACATCCTAAAATCTAAATCTTATACCTACTTAATTTGGAATTTCTTGTAGCATAAGAAGTTCTTCTTACTTCAAGCAGGTCAACATATTTGGAAATTAATATTTGTAGATACAGAATCTTCAAAGAGTTTATATTCAAGCATTTTAACTATTTCTTTTTATTTTTTGAGATTATGTTATAGTTTTATTATACCCCCCTTTCCTCCATCCAAACTCTTATACGTCTCCCTGCTCTCTTTCAAATCCATTGCTTCTTTTAAACTAATTGTTGTTAAACACATATATGTGTATATATATATTTTATATATATATATTCATATATATGCATACATATATATATGTAAATAAACCACCTTATTATGTATAATATTGCTTTATGCTTCTGTTTATGACTGTTCAATCAGTAATTTCTGACTGTGTGTGAAACTCTACCTTCTAATTTCTTCTTGCCAAATAGATTCTTGAACAAAATATACTATAATAGATTAGTGGACTTATATATGAGAAAGAAATGTGGACATAATTTTTATCTGACCAAACTACAGACATACCAAGCAGTCATCCTTATTAAATGTAAAATCCTTTCACTGGAAGTCCTAAGAGCTGCATTTCAACTGCTGTGGAGTTGAAATATCATCCCACCTAGACTTTATATTTCCTATAGGGGAAATCACATCACAAAACATTTAGTATTCTTAGTCATGTAAATAGTACATTGAACACGTCAAAATGAATGCTTCTGTGAATTAAATACATGCATAAATAGACATGTTTGGATTGTTTCATTCTCAGAGTTTCATTCTGGAATTGTGACTCAACCTTGTAGAACAAGTCTCTTTCAGTGATACACAGTAATAGCCTGTGCTGTCCTGTCATTTCTACCTAGATATTACTTTCTTTTGATTTTCTTCATTTATTTTAAATGTGAAGCCAGTATCAACCTGCAAAGTGTAGATATTAATTTAGTTTCAAAGGCTACTTACTCTTTGGTTAATTCAATTGCCCTCTGATCCTAGTCCTGGAGCCTTGAATGTTTCGGCCACCATACTATCTAGTCTTAAGCCTATAACTGGAAGGTTTCAGATTCTATACAATCCAGTTAACCTCCAAGACTTATTGCTGTCTGAGCCACTCTGACTAGGTCCTTCTGAACTCAGACTCCTCTTGTTCACGATCAAACTCTTCTCCAAACTGACTGGTTCTAACTGACTTTCTGAGTCAACTGACTGTTTCTGACTCTGGAAGATTCCTGCAATTTATCTGAAGTGTTGCTCTGTGACTGAAGTGTTCTGCTCCCTTTCAAACTGACTCACTCTTCCCATATGATACTGACTTCTGCTGAACTGTCTCTGTGCCTCTCTCCCAGATATCTCAGACTGTTTCTGTAAATTACCCTCTATTTTTCTCCCTCAGCCTGCCTGCTCTGTAACTGACTGCTTCAGGCAGCTTGCCTCATTCTGCCTCCGACTCTTATCCCCAGTCAGACTACTTCATTTTCTGTGTCTTGTCCTCAGCTCTCTGGGCTGAGAACTTGCTTTTCTATTATGAGAGTTGAGCATGTCCTCATTCTGACACACTCTGCTAATTCTTCCTCTGATTTGTCACTTTGTTTGCCCTTTACTCTGACTCAGCTCAGATATCACTTTCTGTCTGCCACTGACACCTTCTGAGCTCTGCTTTCTGTTTCCTAAGTGCTGGGATTAAAGGCATGCACCATCATTGGCTTCTGAATACTGGGATTGAAGATATGTACCAACATTCTTTCTATCCTAGATTAGCCATGCAGATGGATTAAAAGATTAAATATTTCTCTACAGCAAAACATGTTTTCAAATGGTTTACATAAGAAAATTTCTGAATGCATGAATTTGGAAACTGAAAAACAATGAGGATGGAGGAAGCCTTTGTAGGCTTGCTTCAGAGCCAGAAGGCGAAAAAGTGCAGTATTTTACGGGGAGGATCCTAAAGTCTAGAAAAATCGCCTAATTTACTAAGTGTAAAGTTCAGTTCATTCAGATGAAAACAACTGAAGGCTATTCAAAGGCAGCCACAAATACAGACTGTGTCAGAATTTGAGAACTTCAAATTTATTTACCCAATGAGTTTTGTTTGGTTTGGTCTGGTTTGGTTTGGTTTTCAAGACAGCATTTCTCTGTTGTAACTCTGGCTGCTTGGAACTCACTCTATTGACCAGGCTGGCCTTGAACTCACAGAGAGAGATTCACTTGCTTCTGCCTCCTGAGTGTTTGGATTAAAGGTAGGCACTACCACTGCCAAGCCCTAGTGAGTTTTTAATCAGTGTTGCTACTTATTTTTATTCTATTACCTATACACAAAATAATACTCTTGAAAATTGTGATATACCTCTATGAGTCACTTGTAATAAAAAAAATTCTCTTAGGGAATGTATTATAAAATTTTATTTACTAGAAAACTTAAATTTTTTAACACTTTCATTTCACTAGCTAACAATATTAAATTTGAAATATTCCTGGTAACATATAATCAGTCTTATGCTATCATTTTAATCGATGATTTTTGACAATAAAGAAAGGAAAAGGTAACAAAAACAATAAAAGAAAGAAAAACATTTTTCAAATAGAAACTTCATAGCATGAACTACAAACTATTAACAATAAGTATAACGAATAACTATAAACTATTTATTTATGAGTGTCTGTGAATACTCATAAATACTGTGTATACTCATATGCAATGTGTATGTACATGTATGCCCTCCGAGATCAGAAGAATACTGTCCATAATATGTAGCTGAATTCTCAAGCAGTTTTGATCTGAACAATGTGGGTGTTGGGAACCAAGCTCAGGTCCTCCAGAAGAGCAGAATACACTGTTAACTAATGAGTTATCTCTGTAACTCCAAAATATACATTGTATGTAATACGCATAGAGGTTCTTTTGCAGGTGTGTGATTTTATCATTAATGTGTTGTGAATTGTGTCAGTTGAAAAACTGTCATTCATGTGGAATGATGATATACAGATAAAATTTCTTTAAGTATAATAAAAAATTATGGATTGCAAAGTTTGTCAGGAATAATTTAGCAACATTTTGGAGCATATTTTCCCCTTTGTAAGCCTCAATTTTAGTTACAAGTGTTGTAAATTTGGTAAGCATGTACTGTGAAACATTTTAACAGTTGAGTGTTGTATATTTATACCCCTAAAATGTACTTTCTAAACTTACTGTAGTGCTGATGTAATAAATCCATAAGTATACAAAAAGAAAGATATTTTAGGGTAGAATAAAAAAAAAACATGTTTGGAATGATTTAAGAAATGCTATTTGTATCTGTTAGGACAAATGATTGCTGTTATATGATTTTTTTTTCTATATTCCAAAAATTCCAAATTAGTTCTCTAGGGTACTGAGTTTTGATTAGTATAACATGAACTCTCTTTGGCATTTTGTCATATACCTTTTCCCTAAAACCAAAATGTAGGTGTGCAACCATAGAAATTCCACAATATGTTAACAGAGTATAATGCTTAGTTTTGTAAAGGGCATATGTCAGATGACATGTCTGCCGTTATACAGAGAAATCGGACATATAGGAAGGTACCAAGAGTGAACTGGTTAACATTTAAAAATAAATAAAACTTTGAATAAAGATCAGAGAAAGGATAATAAATCTATCAAAGGAGTTATGTTAACCCACATAATGAAATCAAGCAGAGAGGACTGATATTCATTCAACAAATATTTGGTAGGCTAACCTGAAAGAGCCAGACTTCATATTTTCTAAATTTCACACAAGAGAGTATTAAGATAGATTAGAAGCATGCACATAGTACAATAATTACAAGATATTTTTAAATGTTTCTATTATTTCTCATCAGATGAAAAGGTTATATACTGTCACATGTTATCTCATGATCATCTCCAGATGTTTTGCCAACTTCTAGGCGGTTCTATTTTTTAGTTGTCATTTATCCTTTTGGCTATGTCTTATTTTATTATTGGTGTACTCTTCTGAGTCTTAAAATGTTTTTGAATATTTTGAATGAATTCAGGCTTTGGAATAGGATTTACGTGTTTATATTATCTTAACAAGTTTCATGTGCTTTTACTAAAGTTAACACTGAAGATTAACAGTAGTTGGGAAAGTATGCAAGTTTTCTTATGTGCATGATCTGTATATATTGCTCTGTTGGCATTCCTCATCACTACCTGTCACTCAAGAACCCTTCCTTCCTTCAGTATTCCTGCCTCAGCTGATCATACTGTGCACGATGTGTTCATGTAGCTGCTTCCACTAGTAACGTAGTAAAACATTTTGGTGATCATCTTCTTCATATCAATTTTTTTTGTTTGTTTTGCAAACAGTTCAGCAGTGAAGAGTTCTGCCAGCAGAGGTAAGAACTCAAGTTCAATTCATAATTTATTATATGTGCTAAGTGAAATGTTTTGCTGCATGCTTTTTCCTACATAGTAATATAAACTTTTGATATCGTCTTATACAAATGCATCAGGGAATCAAATAGAAAAAAAAAAGATTCAGATATTTGGAGTTTGGTCATTAATGGAAAGTTACAAGGTCACATATTACTCTCCTTTTATTGCAAGGAGGAAGCAGTTTATTTCAGCTTATAGCTTATTGGGCCTCAAACAGCGCCAGGAACTGGAGCAGACACCCTGGAGGAATACAGCTCGCTTAGCCTGGTTTCTTTCTTATTTTTTCTTTTATTGAAAATAAATTCTTTTCTCATATAATATATCCTGATTATAGTTCTCCCACGCTCTAGTCCTTTCAGTTCCTCTGGCCCTCTTCTCTGGATCTACTCCCCTTCTGTTTCTCATTAGAAACAGGCTCCTAAAAGATAACAATCAAACATGACAAAATAAAATATAAGATACAGCAAAACTTTCCTATTGAAGTTGGGCACATCAATCCAACAGGAGGAAAGAGTCCCAGCTTCAGGCCCAAGACTCATAGAGACCCATTCCTTCTCACAGTCAGGAATCTCATAAAAATACTAATATAATATATAAATGATGTGATGTGGACCCATGTAGGTCCTGTGCTTACTGCTTCATTCTCTGTGAGCTCATATGAAGCTTGCTCAACTGATTCAGAGGGCCTTGTTCTCCTGGTGTACTCTGATTCTTAAAATCTTTCCTCTTCCTCTTCCAGAGTATTCCCAGATCTCTGAGAAGAGAGATTTAATCCAGACCTCCAATTTAGATTCTCTCTCTACATAATGTCTGACTTTGAGTCTCTGCATCTGTTTCCAAGTGCTGCTGGAGGAAGCCTCTCTGATGATGACTGGATAAGGCAATGCTCTATGAATATAGCAGAATTTTATTAGAAATCATTTTATTAATTTTTTCTGTTTTTATATAAATGTTTAAAGCACACGAATTATTATATAGATGAGTTTATGTCAATTTGAAACCAACTGGGTCAACTGGGGAAAAATGTTACTTGAGGAATTATCTTCATCAGATCAGCCTGTAGACATCTTCATGGGAGCATCTTCTTAGTTAATCATTGATATAGAAGAGTAGAATCTAGTATGGGTAGTGTCATCTTAGACAGTTAATTCTGGGGTGCAGAAAAAGAAGCTAAGAAAGCCATGGGAAGAAAGCCAATTCCTATTTTTCCTCTTTGATCTGTGCTTTAATATCTACCTCCATGCTCCTACCTTGATATCCTGTCCTGTCTTCTCTGGAATGACTGGGAACAGTAAGGGTAAGCCACATAGTCTATTTTCCCAAAAGGTTGTTTTTTTTTTTTTTTTTTTTTTTTTCCTTTTTTTTGTCATGACATGCTTTCACAGAAACAGGAAACAAAATAGGATAACTATGCCAGACAAAAAAAAAAAAAAATTCATTTAAACTCATACTCAAATGCTGTTTAAAAATATACAATGTGTTTTCAAAAAAAATAAAATAAAGTGATGATGATGAGGGAAAGTGTGATTCAGCCAAGAGGAAAGAAAAGCTGCACTAAGATAAGGTCAAACTTTTACACAATGGTTCTGTGCATCCCTGCACCACTGAGTCCTGTACCACTGAGTCCAATGATAACCTCTAGATGTGAATCCCTGTTTTCATATTGAGAATGCCTTTTTTGAATGTAAAGTTATCCAGTAAGTAACTAGTGATCCCAATAATTTGTCAAGATATTTGAATATTCTGTGTTCCTTTTCAGCCTGTTACTGGGATTTTGAAGTTGCTTCATGTATTGTATGTGAGCCTCAATCAGTCCTTAATTTAACTCCATGCTGATGCTTTGTCTATTTCATTATGAACCAGTAACTATCGGCTATCCTTGTCATCAGGGTGCACTGTGTGATAGCATGCTTTCTTTAGCTGTAATAAAACACTGCCTGAAAGGAATGAGGGAAAGAAAAGACATTTGTCTTAGAGATTCCAGTCTATCACCTTAGGAAGACAAGACAGCAAATTAAGGCAGGAGCATGGAAGCAGAAATTAACTGGAAGACTGGAAAGAAGGTACTTACTAGATTGTTACTCTGGCTTGCTAATCTACAGTCCAGCCCCACCTGTCCATGGGTGTCACTGCCCACAGTGTAAGGAGTCTCAAATATCTCTGAGAAATCAACAAGATGCCCCACAGATTTGCACACATGGCAATAGGGTGGAAGTGGTTCATTTTTGTGGGTATACCTAGCTTTTTATCAGGTTGACAAAATACAGTCAACACATAAGAATGGTAGTGTTCATTATTAAAAAGTACACTGCTATGAATGTATTAATTAATGGTGGCACTAAAATATTATGAACATATACGAATAAATTTTACATAAGAGAACTTCCTAAGTGCAAAGAAACATGTACACAACTCTTTCAAATACTTCTAGTTGCTCAGAATAGATACATACAGGCTGTCCATAGGAATGGTTGTACTATTGCAAGCAATTTTTAGAATAGGTTATACTATATGACTTCATTAGTGAGGCTATTTCACTTTCTTGAGATCACTTTTTTTCAAAGAACATTTTAAAAAGGATCAACTCTGAATCGAAGCATTACTATTGTTTGAACATTGTAAAAGTGAACTGCTATTGCTATTTAATCGTGTTTTAGTGGCTTAATTAATTAATTTATTTTGCTTTCATCTTCTTTCTCTTTGTGTGTGTGTGTGTGTGAGAGAGAGAGAGAGAGAGAGAGGGAGGGAGAGAGAGGGAGAGAGAGAGAGAGCCCACACACATGCCATGACAGGAGTGTGTTCAGTGAATAATCTTCTTGTGGTTCCTTGTCTTCCACATTCCTTTGAGAACGGATGTCTTTGTTTTATAATATATGCATACACATGGTAGCTGGACCATGATCTATCTAAGTATTCTATTTCTGTTCCCATCTCTTTATATGAACACTGAGATTACACAGGCATACTATTATGTCTGGCTTTTAAGTGGGTTCTGGAAAATCAAACTTGGGTTCATACACTTGGACAGCAAATGTTTTCAGCCCCTCAACCATATTCCCAACTCAAAGTTCAGTGTTATAATTGCATCAAGGGAAAAAAATGTACTTTTGGCTTCACAATAAACATGACAGAGACTATGTTGTAGTAGACCTGCAAAGAATAACTTTTACTCCTGCCGCTGAAACTTTGAGTCCTTTTTTCCTTGCTGATGAATTATATTCTGAGTGTTAAAAATTAGAGTCTACTATCAAGTTATGTAGGAGCTGAAGGGCACGTGATATTCACCTTCACACTTTGCATCATGGTTTAGGTCTCAAATGTGCCCCAAAGACTACATATACTGTTGTGGTATGTTTAGTTGTGGATAATATCTTAGTTAAGATTAGTCTCTTACTTGATTATACCTCTGTGCCATCCCCAGCTTCCACCCCCTACAGGAGGTTTCTGTTATTTGTTGATTGAGGGTCTGTGTGAAAACAGGAAGAAAAACACCTGGGGATTGAGGGGTGGGGCAAGGAGGGAGCAGGGAGTAGGAGGTGAAGCAGGAGTAGGAGGAGAACCAAGAGGAGAGCATGGGGAAGAATCCTTGGAGTGAGCTCTTGGCCTGACTGCCCAGGTATAGAATTCCCTGAGATTTGACATAGTTTGTGATTAATAAAAAGCATTGGAAAATTCAACGCTGGACTCTCCATTAAGTGCATAACTTTATTTTAACAATATACCCCAATCTGTTAGCTTATAGGCAGATCTAGTAGGTCCTATTTATTAACATTTTATTTCATTTGAATAACAAATGGTGAAAAATTGTCATGAATATTTCTAAGTAGGGTCCTTTCTGCATAGATATTCTTCTATATGCTTTTCACTATATGTATACATTTAAGAAAGTGACTGTTTTGCATTTACTATTTTAAAATTAAACTGTAGAGGAAATGACTAGTAGCATAGTAGTGAATAATACGAGTCTAACATGAAAATTGTTGAAAGCATTGCATTGATACATCAACATGGTTGAAACTTAGTCACTGTTTCCTTTTATAGTTCATAGAATCTAAGAATGAAAGGGAAAACTGATGAGAAAGGAGAGAAAAGTCTTTTTAAGAACATTTTTTATACATTCCAACTCATCTGTGAAAAGCTAATGTTTTATGATATTGATACCATGCATTTTTTCCCAAACAAAAGAAAAATTGTTAAAGAGATAAGAAAGTCATAATATTTGATTTTTTTCTTGCCTTCAAAAGTGAAATGTTCAACATTATCCCTAGGCCATTGACAACTTTCCATCTCATGAGCTATTATGTGTACAGCCAGTTTGAAAAACTACATATAAAGCATTGATGGTGCATCAGCTGATATTGCGGTATGATATTCCACCTCCTGTAAATAAAATGACTGCTCCGTATCTTCCTCTTACAAAAATTCTCTCCTGGAAGATAGATATTGAATTTTCAAGTTAACACTTTTTGCAGCCATGCGTCAAAGCCAGAGGTTAAAATCCAGATGTCTTCCACAGTTACTTCTCTCCTATAATATTTGAGGCAGTGTCTCTCTCCTGACCTGGAACCTGCTGTTTTGGCTGGATGGTCTGGTGAGAATGACCCCTGGATCAGCCTGTCTGGAGACAAACAGGTGTTGACATCACACACTACCATGTCATGCTTTCAGGTAGGAGCTTAGAATGGTTGATTAATTCCTGGTAAATAGCATGACAGCAAAAGAAGGAGGCCATGACTTCCCATTACAGACTAGAGTTGATTTGGGGTAGGTATCTCAGTATTCTCCACATACTTTACAATTTCCTCAAATTCTAAAAAGTGCCTAGTTTCACCAACTTTCAAAAACAGGGTGATGAAAAATATGACATTATGGCATTGCTTTCTGATCACTGTACATACTCAGTTTAATGGCATTTAGTGAGATTAAAAAAAATATCAGTTATAGGACTAAGTTTAAAACTTAACTGGCCCTTTTGGGGAGTACCCTATTAGAAAAGCTTCTCTCCTCATACTCATTTTTGTGGTACACGTTCCACAGAGTTTTTTTTTCCTTTCAAAAAAGTACAATTGCATTGATGAAAATATAGTGATAATGAGGGGTAAAACCCAAAATCAATTCTAGTGTTCGGGCACAAATGTCAGAAAATGATCAAAGGACCTGTCGTTAAACTGAGGAGTACTGCGCCCTAACAGACACAAGGTTACAACTTTTCCTGTGTCCCATTCTCCATTGACGATAGCCACAGAGCTTTTCTTCCTATAACTCGGGGAGAGTTCTCTGCAGTTTTCAAAAATCTAATTTTACCTATCGGCAGGATTTTTCAGAATTTCATAGAAACATATAACTAGCAAAAAAATATGTATTATATATATATATATATATATATATATATATATATATATATATATATATATACAGGAGTTGTATTTAAGGCAGGAATTTTCATGTGGGTATATTTCTACTTTAACGTTGACTCCCAGGTGAAAGTCTCTACTTAAGAGTTACACTTGTCTGAAGTTACACCAGCAAGGAGAGACTGGAGGTGGGGTGGACAGTGTGAAGGTTGAGGGTGTCATTAGAGGTGTAGACTTAAAAAAGAAGATGTACATTGCAATAAACTCTGTGTCCTCCAGAATAAAACTCACTAAACCCATTAAGTCTGTAGAGTTCACAAGTCAGGATGAATAATCTGGTCCAGAATTTAGTTGTTCTCTGAGGTCGGCATCATGAATGCCTGTTAAGAGATAAAGTGTAATTTAACAGAACCCCTTCAATCAATGGATCACTACTGATTTTGCCATTACAGAATCAAAGTAAAGATCCTGGGGCTCCTGAATTACTTCTTGAAATGATCCTTTAAGATGACAAGACATCTAGTGGTACTAATATCTAGAGTTATAATGGTGATTTAGTGACCAGCAGTGATCTTTGGGTAGAACAGAGTTTTCTCTTGCTCCTAAATGTCCTCAAGGACACAGAGTGCCAGGAGCTGGGGAGAAAGACAGTCCTGTGTGGTCAGCCTCCAGTCTCTGCCAAGGAAGCATGAAGTGTGAGGAATTTCCGTATTGTCATCTCCCTGGCCTTTTTGGAGATTCCATCTCCCAGCCCATCTTAATTCTCTTTTTAAAAGATACATAATAAAACTGAACTCTTTTTCAAGACAAATGTGAACTAGTTAAAAGGCAATCTATGTGTATTATAAAACACACAGAGAATTTGAACTTACAAAAATCACAACTATTCATGACAATAAACAGTACATATATACTATGCTATAATTTTATTTTACGTATTTGTAGACTTATATTTCCTTTTGTCTATATTGTTTTTCCAACCGTTGAAATATATTTGAATGATGAGGCTAGAGATAATGAAGTTTATTATCGCATATAATCCAACAATATGAATATTGAACATTTTAAGATATTAACTGAACCTATTCCTAAAGCATTTTTTGCTTAATATAAATGGGTTTGATTAAAAAAATAAAAACTACATCAGGGATACACACATCTCCCACTTACATATGGATTAACGCCAGCCTCTTATTCTTATTCTGTCATCTTCTTCCAGTCTGTGTTATAACTTTATCCTCTCATTTTGGTTATGTAAGTTTAATGAATTTTCCAGTATAATAAGTTCACTATGGAATGAAAATAACATTCTTCTGCAACTCCTAGCCTTTGCTCTAATGATCTCTGAAGTTTTAAACGTCATTGTTCTCTTACCTTTTCAAAATGGCTACATATTTCATTCAAGTGAGTCATTGATTCTTCATTTCTTTTACTTCATTTTTTCTGCTTTCAGGCTTATTTGGAAAACTTGTTGAAAAAAAAATCAAAAAACCAACACAATTTTGCTGATTTGTGTAAAGAAAACTGTGTATGAATAAAATTAAGTTGTTTCTATGATTTTCAGTTTAATTTAAAATGTGAAAACGTGTAATTGTATTTTATTTGATTAAGAAAAACACAAGAGGGACCTGAGAGATGGCTCACTGGTTAAGAGTTCAATTACATCTTCCAGAGGACCTACGTTTGGGTCCCAGAACTCACACTAGTCATCTAAAAAAACTGAAAGTCTAGGTCCTGGAGACGCGATGTCCTCTTTTGGACTCCACAATCACTATACCTATGGGTACATATCCACACATACTCACATTAAACTCATGATTAAAAACTTCAAATAAATATTTAAAAAGGAGACACAAAAGAAAAACTATGCCTTCTCAGCTGTTGTCACAAGAATATTTATTAAATTTCAGAAATATCTTTCTGTCGCAAAGTTGCAAACAGAATAGGACTTGTGAACAACAGTGCCGTTAAAGAGGCCGTGAGATGTTAGAAACACATTTTCTCTTAGTAACTGGTGGGACCATCACTGCTAAATTTGAATTTGTATACTGAGTGACTTGAATACTTTTCTTGTGTTTTATGTCAATGCAAGTTAAATGCTTCTTATTATTCTGTGTTACTCGCAGAACTCAAGGTCAAAACCCAGCTTCTCAAGTTAGGTTAATTCATAAGCTGCTTATTAGCCTCTCTGTAGTTCACATTTTCTCCCAAGGCTACTACATCAGCTTCCATATTCCATTGGACCTTACATGAGTGGTTAAATCAATTTTATTTACCCAGGAATCACATCTAGATGTATTTGTTGACGAGCCCATTTTCTCTGGTATGGAATTTTTTTCATGTTCTAGTCTGTGAAGAGTAGGAACATATTTATCTTTATCTTCCATATTTGTATAACTTTCTGTTTGGAGCAAAAACAAACAGCATTTAAGTATGGAATAGATTCTAGACATCTAAGGCTTCCCAAAATCTCTTATTTGTTCATTGTTCTTACTTTTTTAAAAATGTTTTCACTGTGTGTGCTACTAAGGATGGAAGATAAGATGTAGCTGATTCAGAATTGCATTTTGGAGGGTGTTTCCATGTTTAACTTATAAGACAATACAAGCAAGGGTGAGATGGCTTTCCACATCCATATCTAGAACTTGGAAGGGTGGAATAAGAGGTTTGAACACACTCAGATTTCATAGTGAGACTGTGTCTTAGAAACAGTTTCAATGTAAAATTTGAGGCTCAGTGGTAAAATGCTTGCCTTGCATGAATAAGTTCCTTCAGTTTAATCCCTAGCACCTCAAAACATAGAATTAAAAAATCATTATTCTAATTTAAAAAATGACTATGTCTCCTATGGTTGACTTGGAAAGCAAGTGGAAGTCATATTTTATGTTGGATAAGATAACTAGGTAAGTCTACTTTACCTAACATATCATACTACTTTGCTAAAAATTGTTACTTTTACCTTTATCTACCTGAGATAGAAGATCAGTAATTGTTTTGCTAGAATCATTGTCCTTTAGCTGAAATGGTGACCTTTTCAAAATCAAGCCACCTCTAAACTTTCTTTAGACTCTCCCCCCTGCCCCCTTCTTATATGCTCACATTGATATTAGGAAGCAAGCAGTTAGTATTTTAACAAGGCAGAGGGTGTCTTGTTGATGTGGCTCCTGCTAGCAAGAAAATAGATATTAAAGTGTGAGGAGACTCAATAGAGCTTTGATATGTACAACCCTATTTTTTATTTTTGAGATAGAGTTTAATTATATAGCCTTGGCCTACTTGGAACTCACTATGAAGACTTGACTGTCCTTGAACTCTGACTGCAGAGTGTTGGAATTAAAAGAATGAGCCACCTAGCCTGGCCACAGCCTCTTTACTAAGATATAGCAACTGACTTTAAAATCCTAAATTATCTTTCTATCACATGTGGCATTTTAGGGACAAAGTTGAAAGCCATTCTTATTGTTTTTCTTTAGAAGCTTCTTGTGTGAGACAGTCTCAAGCTGAGAGAGGAAGTATTTGTTAATGTTCAAACTTTGATTATTAAACAAGTTAGATCCTTCTTATTTCTGATTAGATCTCCAGAACTTTTTGTTACTTACATAGAGTAGATAAGTCATGGATTACTGGTTTTTATGTAAAACCAAATAAAAATCCCTCTGACTGAATGCAGTCTAAAGAATACTAGGTTAATAATACTATTATTTTTGTTTCATGAGTTGTTCTTGGCTAATGATGTAATAACAGATACAATACAAATACATTTGAAACTAAAGAACTACACATTGAAAAGAGAGCTTCCATCGGAATCCTGGGTTGTATGTAGTTTGATCAGTTGATTCATATTTTAATGAGTATACAGGATGCATGCCATTGCCTGTGGTACTAATTTTAGTACTTAATGTTGTATTTTAGAAAAGATTTTTGAAATTTATTTTATTATTTATTTTCTTTGTATGTGTATGCCTGCAGAAGTATCATATTCACTCAGATGGCCACACACAGAGCCTAGAAAAGGACATTCAATCCTTGGAACTGTAGTGAAAGGTGGTTGTGAATTCCTTGATACGGTCTGGGAACTGAACTCCAGTTCTCCATCAGGGCATTAAGCACTCTTAACTGTAAAGTCATCTCTCCAGACCCATTAACATTTTAAAAATAAAATTTTAATTATTCTTTTAAATTTTATGCATGTATATTTAAAACATGTATTTTTGCTCAGGCATATTTTATGTATCTGTGTGTATGCTTACTGTGTGTGCGGGTACCTAAAGAGACTAGAAGAGGGTATCTGATCACTGGAGCTAGAGGTAAAGGAATTGGTAAGCTGACTAAAGTGCCCACTAGGAATAGAAAGAACTTGGATCCTCTGGAAATTCAGATATCAGCCCCTATATGTTTATATTAATAAAAATGTTATATTTATAGATTGATAAATGAGATAGTAATAATTTTAAACAATATTGAAAAGATTAATTGAAGATTATAATTATATTAAAAGAGAGGTAAGAGTTAGTGTTCTCTTGGGACAGAAAACATCAAGAAATAAGGAAGGTTACCTTATGTGGGTTAGTTTTAGAGGGTTTAAATTACTCTTGGAAGTTCCAAATAGCAAATTAAAGCAATATTCATTTCTCAGATTTATTTATTTTGTGCATGTGAGTGTTGTATATGCACATTTGTCTCTACCTCAACATGAATACATGGTGTCCATGTTTCTTCAACTTTAACCTGTCATTTCATGAACTCCAGAATGGCACCAAACTCCTTATATAACTATGAAGCAGTTTGAGCTCTTGGGTCGCCTGTCTCTTCCCCTCAAATGCTGGGATATAGGCGTGAACAATCACAACTAGTAAAATAAGTAAATTCTTCACTCTTAATAATCAGAAATAGAGTATTTCTTAATAGTTCTGACAGCACTTTAGAGCCTTAAATCTTTAATTAAAATCATCTTAGAGTTTCCTTCCCTTACCTAGGAATGTCAAAGATATATTAAAAATCTGGATTGCAAGTAATACATCTTAAAGTCCTTTGTGTGTCACTGATGGATGTTATGGTGGCCCAAGCTTCTGGACTGGGATCAGTGGCCTGTCAGAGTTTTGCAGAACATCTGTGCTCTTCAGGGGTTAGAGTCTCCTTTGAAAAGTCATTTTTTTACATTCTCATAGGTCTGCTTTTATATGTTATTTGATATTCCCCTACACGTTTAAAAATACTTTCTTTGTTCTATATGTTTTTTCTTTTGATTATTATGTTTTGTGGATTTTTCTTTTGGTCCATTCTATTTGGTATTCTTTATGCTTTTTGTTCTTCCTTCTTTAGATTAGAAAAAATTCCTTCTCTGATTTTTGGTGAAAATATTTTCAGTGCCTTTAATCTGGACTTCTTCTCCTTTTTTTTATTCCTAATATTCTTAGATTTGATCTATTCACAGTGTCCCAGATTTGTTGGATGTTCTGTTCCTGGGTTCTTGAGATTTAGTGTTTTCCTTGATTGAAATATTCACTGCTTTTATCTTGTCATCAGTGCCTGAGATTCTCTCGGTTGTCTCTTGTGTTCTGCTATTCAGTCTTGCTTCTGACACTTCTTATCCATTTCTCATTTTGAGTTTACCTTCAGTATCAGTTTTCTTTATTGATCTCATTTCCACTTTCAAGTTTTGTACAGTTTTCTTCATTGTATTCAACTGGGTATTGTGTGTGTGTGTATGTGAATGTGTGTTTACAGATTTCATTAACGGAATTATTCTTATCAAGCAGAAAGTGTTTCTATGTGTTGGGAACTGCCCTTAAGGAATGGATAAGATAGGAGTAGGAGATGATGTCCACTGGAGGGAAGTAAGATGGTTGTGACACCAGGTTCTGAAAGAGAATGGGGGAAGAAGTTATCACAAAGAAGCCACTTCAGGAGATCTGCCTCAAAACTGGGGGTAAGAATGTGGAATTAGAATTCAGGGAGAGGTGGGAGAGTGAAATAGTCTACTTGACTCTGGTGGTAGAGAAAGGCTGCAGGAGAAAATCTGTGGGATCCACTAGGAATGCAGAGAGTGAGAGCTGGGTTCAGCAGGAGGTCTGCTGTAAAGCTGGCTCTAAGAATGGGGAATTGGAATAGGAAGGGAGGAGGGGCCAGCGGTTTTCAAAGGCTGTGGTAGGGGGATACTATAGAAGAAAATCTGTGTTATCTGTACCCACTAGGAATAGGGGCAGAGATGGTGTATATGGCATTTCTAAAAATATTTGATGAGATTTTTTATATTAATTATCTTGACATTTTAAAACATAAGCTTAATTTCTCCCCATTTAAAATTTCATTGATTCAACAAATAAACTCATCTATTTTGTCAATTGAAACATAGATATTTACTGAAAATTAGACCAAATTTGAGGATCTGTGTTTGAGCATTTACTCTAGGAGGACTGTTCTTTTCTGGGAGAAGCATGGAAGGGTTTGGATGGTGGCTGTAGGTACCCTTATATCTGAGAGAGAAGGGAGATGGAGGAAGCTGGGAAGAGTGGAGAGAAGGAAGAAGGGGAGTCAGGATGTATTGTACAGTTAAGAAATTTTTTGAATGAAAAACAGAAAAACGTGCGTAGAGACTAAGAAATTGATATTAATTTCCCATTTACTGCTGAATTTAAGTATTTTTTATATAATAAAAGTTACCATTTCAATAAGTTTAAATATTTATACCCAGGACTACTAGGAAGTCCTACAAGATATATGGCATTTAAAAAGAAATGTGTTTTTCCTTGCTCATATGTATGAGCATCCTGTGTGTGCCTAGTGTCCTTGGAGGCCAAAAGAGGACCTTGGATCTAGAAATGATTTATAATTTCAATGCCTATAAGCCACAATTTTGGTGCTGGGAACTGAACCAGTGTCCCCTTCCAGAGCAATAACTGTTCTTAAGTGCTGACTCATCTCTGTAGCGTGTATTATGACTTTTAGAAGATTCTTTCAGACTATTAAAAAGCTACTACAGTACCACGATAGGGTGCGGCCATTGTATAACATGCAGCAATCTGTCTATTCAGAGAAGAATGTGCAGATAACTAAAAACAGGCAAATATATAAGTAGAGATACTTGAGAAATGCATGCTAATTGAATAATTCTTTGTGACAATGAACATTTCCCAAGCAAAATACAACTTAGCAGCAGGAAACCAAAAGAAAAGAGAAAGCAGCAGTATTATGGAAACCAAAATCACACTAAGTTCAATATTAACAGCAGAATTGAAATGACAATGAGACTCTATTACGTTATTCACTCCCCACTAACACCTGGAACGCTAAGCACAGTTGTCATTATTTAAAGAGGAGAAAATCAGAGAGTAAAAGCATTAGGCAATTCTTTGGTAGAACTCAAGTTTGTAACTAAACTGGTCAGCTGGGAATCCAATATTTATTTGTTTACTACAACTCTTTCTTCTTCTTTCTCTCTGCTTCTGTTTGTCTCTGGCTCAGGAACGCCCCCCCCCCCCAAGCCATGTTGTATGTGTGAGTATGCATGCACACATGCACATATTAGGGCACACATTGACAAACACAAGCTATAGGATAATTTTCATGAGTCAGTTACTCCTTCCACTAAATGTGCTACAGGGATCAGTCTCATGATGAGAAGCACCTTTACCTCCTGATCCCTACCCCTGGTCACAATCACTTTCTTCTACACATGGGTCATGGAAATAAGATTAGAAGAATTCATATTGAATAGGATAATCACAATGCCTATTGAGTTTATACATTGAAATTTATACATTGAAAACATATACATTTAGTACAAGTATGCTATAAAATGTAAAATTCATTTCTAACATATTCACTAGTCTATAAAATCTCTACCCATTATCTTTTTTTTTGTATGTTGTATGTGAGTGTGTAGTAGTGTCATATAGTGTGCTTACATGTGTGTGTACTCATACAAAGTCCAAAGTTGACATTGCAGATCTTCTTTTATCATGCTTCAAACAATGTCTCATATGGAAACAGGAGCTAATTTATTCTCAAAGACTAGTGATCCAGCTTGCCCTGAAGACACCATCTCTGCCTTCCAGCTTTTAAGATTAGGGACAGGCTGGTAAACCTGACTAGATTTTCCTAGGTTCTGAGGATCTGAATGCTAGTCCTCATGCTTCTCCAAAGAAGTGCCTTCATCCACTAAGCGAACCTCCCAGTCCTCCAAAGTCATTCTAGGTCATTTTAATCACCACAAAACACTCTTTCCCACTTAGAATCTAATCTGCATTCCATCCTTCTTAAGGGTCTGGTAACTACTGTCACCCTGGATTTGCCTGATCTGGGCATTTTACCTCATTGTAGTGACTTTGTGTATGCTATATACACTTTGTTTATGTTTTTTTTAACTGATCATAATACCATCGTTGTCTACACAATAGCATGTACCACTATATGAAAACTCAGTCTGACTAACTGAACACTATAAGGATACAGAAAGTTTGTTCATCTACTTATTTATAAAAAATATCCTCCGGTTAACTTTTATGGATAAATCATCATTCAATACTTTCTTTTTTTTTTTTAACATTGGAGTATTTCTTTAGGGGTATAATTTTTGAGTCACATGATAAATCTGTGTTTAATTCAAGAAATTATATAATATTGTTTATAGCATCAAGATCACACCGGTTAATTTTTTAAAAATTATTTTAATCTTATTGCAATCCTGGTAGCTTGATATGTCATTGACATGACATTGTCATTGATATGGTATCATTCAAAATTTCTGCATTCATTTATTGTCCGTATAGCTTTTTTTAAATTCCTTTTTTTCTCTATCAAGCTATAATTTTTATTTTTTATTTTCTTCTTTATTAGCATTTTAAAAATTTTTCTTGTCATAAATAAGACATTCTAGCACCCTTCCTCCCCTCCCATCACTCCTGCCAGCTCCCTCCTATTTTCCCCATCGACCAGAGCTACCTTCATCCTCTCACTCCCACTTTTTAATACCTCACTGATGAGAGTTTTCCTATATGTGAGGCCCTTTGCAACTTGAGATGTATTAACTCCTTGCTTCTAGAATAGACAGCTTGATCATATGCTACAACCAAATTGCTAACTCTAACCCTCACAAAGGACTAGTCCATGATTTTAATAGATTATTATTCCATAGCCCTGGTTGTGTATCTTTTGTAATGTTCTTCACTCTAAAATTGAATTCCTCTCAAATTTAAACTTACCAAGAGTCCTTAAAGGGAAGCTTTATCTACTAATTTCAAGAACATGGATGGAAA